>CAUYON010127263.1:0-14406 GCA_963573935.1 Arctocebus calabarensis | reverse complement strand
ACAGCTCACAGCAACCTCCAATTCCTGGGCTCAAGCGAGTCTCTTGCCTCCGCCTCCCAAGTAGCTGGGACTACAGGCGCCCGCCACAACGCCTGGCTATTTTTTGGTTGCAGCTGTCATTGTTGTTTGGCGGGCCCGGGGCTGGATTCGAACCTGCCAGCTCAGGTGTATGTGGTTGGCGCCTTAGCCGCTTGAGCCACAGGCGCCGAGCGAACTCATTTTTAGGAGATAGATTGTCCTCCTGTCACTCTAAATTATAAACTCAGCTTCACTTCAGAAATGACCAGCCTGAGAAGAGCATCAACCTCTGCACTTGACTTGAGGTTGACCTCATCCCGTTCCCTGCCTTGAGCCTCTAGTAGGCTGGGGTCTCAGTGCAAAGGGCAAAGTCTCTGCATGGTGTCCCTCAGTCTTATGCTGCGTTTCCTTCCTGCAGTTCTGTTTGCTGGTTAGGTTCTGAACTCCCCACACTGGGCAGCAAGTAGAGAGTCAGGGAGAAAGGAATCAGAGAGGTTGGCCTCCCTCTCTGAGCCTGCTTGACATGCTGGGCGTTGTGATGGGCCCTTCAGAGACCCCTGTCATTGGCAGTCTCTCTCCTGCAGTTGTGTGGACATAGGAAGGTGCCTCTTTAATCTGGCTGGTCTCTGGGATATCTTTCTAAGACCCTGGCAATCCAGTGCCCACCTGCGGCTTCTTCCTGCTGGAGTCTCTCTGCCCCTCTACGTGGCCTTATGAGGCCCCATACCAGCTCTCATTTCTGGGTGGCCACATTTGATCCACGGGGCACGCTCTACCCAAGAAATCCCAGATAAACAGACTAGCTCCCTCATGCTCCTCTGTCCTGCTGTCACAGCCCACGCTGGGCATCGCAGGCACGCATCTGTAAATCTGCTGTTTTCCGCAGTAATGAAAATATTCTGAAGTTCTCCCAGTGATCCATATAAGTCATCTGACTAGGATGGGGATGAAGAAGATACAATTCTTGCCCATCTGTTCTTGGGGTGGGGGCCACAGGGGCTCCCTGTAGCTCCCTCTCCCAAAAGGTTGACACCTATCTGCTACGCACCAGGCTCTGAGCCCTTTTCATACCCGTGATCTGGAGGAGGTGTCCAAGAGTGGTGGGGCCAGGTGTCTGTCCTGCTTCTGTGAATTCTGTCTCTGGAGGTTTGTTTCACGTTCAGTGGGTATCTGATCTCTATCATGTTGGTGCCTCCATTGAGATGGAGGCAGAATGAGCCCCATTGTGATATCATATTACATGAACAGTAGAGAAAAAGGCAGAAGTGTGTGTTTCAGTTCTCTGTTGCTGCCTGACACCCAAAGCTGAGTGACTTGGAGGGACACCGACGCACTATTCCTGTGACTCTGGGCGCGCTGGCCGCCCCTCTGACGGCTTCCCCTGGGCACCGAGGCTGGCGCCAGCAGCTGCTATCCCAGGCTGGCAGGTGTGCTGACGGCTGGCTGGGTGCCCTGGTTCTCTGCCTCAGGCGGGCTACACTGGCTTCCTTTCCTGACAAGCAAAGCAGTGCGTCACAGGACCAAAGTAGAAGCTTGAAGGCCTCCAGAGGCCCACTCTGGAGGTCGCACAGCATCAGTTTCACACATTCTACTGGCTAAGCAAAGTCCCAAGCCCAGAGGCACAAGGTGGAAAGAGACCACCCTCTACCTCACTCAGTCTTCTACCCCCTCTGCTGTTCACGACACAGAATCCTGCCTCTGCCAGCTCTGCATCTAGCTTTGTCCAGAGTAGGTCGGTTGGAGGACTAGGGGAAGAGTTATAAGGAATCTGTATTGATTTGATTGGTTGACATTTGGGAGAGTGGAGCAAGGAAGAGGTCCAGAAGCTGAGAAGAGGGAGACGCACTGCCAGCTGAGCCAGCCGCAGCCATTTGGGAAAGGCATTCCCAGGGGAACAGCCCTTAGGCTGGGAACTGGGACCCCTTGGTTTAGAGCTCAGCGTTCCTGGGTCCAGTCATCCACGATGTTCTGAGCTAGTTAATATCTTGGTCTGAGCTGGGTGACTGAGACCCTCTAAAAGCTTATTGTGAACAGGGACTTGATCATCTATTTGATTCCCTCTGTGGCCTGGCTTCAGCAGACTCTATACTGACTATGTTGCCCCCCCTAACCCCTGCGTCGCCAGACACACCCCACACTCTCATCCTTTCTCCCCTCCGACTTTGCGCTCCCAGGGAAGGTGAGCCAGAACAAGGAGCCAGGGGACCAAGGCAGTTATTAGCTCCATTTCTCTCCTCTGCTTTGGGCTGCAAACTCAAAGCCCAGGGATTTTCATTTTTAAAACTCCTTCTAACGCCTTTAAGGTGTGAACGCTGGTTGGGTGTTCATCAGGAGTCCCAGTTGGAAGGGCCAGCGGTTCAGGCCAGATGCCTGAGGAGGAATGGAGTGGAGGTGTGTGACAGAAGGGCCTGGGGCTGATTTCAGCAAAGGTGAGCAGGCTCAGAGGGCAGACTGTAGAAACGTTGGAGCCTGCTGTCTCGCTCAGAACCTGTACTCGCCTTACATTTTAAACGCACAGAGTCTGCGGAAGAACTTATTTTGCACTTTTGGAAAACAGATACATGCCTCTTTTAAAAAGACTATTTCATGCTAAAAAAATTATCAGTTTTTCACGTGGCTTTCATGTTACCAACATGAGTAAGCACTGGCCTTTCCAACGGTGCCGACCCCGCCATCTGACCACCTTCCTTTGCCCATGTGAATCGCAGCCCATGTCCTTCAGCAGACACACCCAGGGCAGTAAGAACACCAGGCAGACACCACGGGCAGCCGGAGCACGGACCTTCCTGCAGGGCAGTGCCCGGAGGCCGCCGGTAGGGGGTGCTGCACCCACACCGGCGACACCAGTTTGCAGACTGTAACCGGGCTTCAGAAATTGCTGAAGTTGAAAGCTGGAGCGTGTTAGAAACCATACTGCCCTTTGGTTTCCATTTACTCCTGAGGAACCTGTGGTCCAGAGAGATGAGCTAGTGGTGGAAATGGGGCTATAATATACAGGCTTCTCTACTTCTAGGCTGGGATGCCACCTTGCCCATCCCTTCCTCACATTGCTACCCCCTCTCCTTGTGTGACCACAAATATCCTACTCGTGGGAAGAAGAAAATGCCTTTAATATGGGACAACCAGCCAAGAACGAGTGTTGAGTGGAATTTGCCTGGAAAAATCACAGTTTAGCGCCTTTCGCATTTGGCGCCAAAGTAACCTAACATCAATTTACAACTAGCAGAGGTGAATTATTTTTTTAAAAGTCATGATAGTGGGCGGCACCTGTGGCTCAAAGGTGTAGGGCACTGGCCACGTATACGGGAGGTGGTGGGTTCAAACCCGGCCCTGGCCAAAAACTGCAAAAAAAAAAAAATTATGATAGTTAAAAATAGCACACATGTGGGAATTTTTTTTTTTTTTTTTGGAGATAGAGCCTTAAGCTGTCGCCCTGGACAGAGTGCCGTGGCATCACAGCTCACAGCAACCTCCAATTCCTGGGCTCAAGCGAGTCTCTTGCCTCTGCCTCCCAAATAGCTGGGACTACAGGTGCCGGCCACAAGGCCCGGCCATTTTTTGGTTGCAGGAACCCGCCAGCTCTGGTGTACGTGACTGGCACCTTAGCTCGTTGAGCCACAGGTGGGAAAATTTTAAAGGAGTGAGGAATTTGCAGCCTTGAGGGTCACCTCTGGTCTTTTGGATCCTCGAGTGTGGCCTTTTGACTGAATCCAAAATTTACTAAAAAGTTTTGTGAAATTTAGATTCAGTTGAGGGGCTGCACTCCAGGATCTGGAGGGCCGCAAATTCCCCACCTAACTGCTGGTGACCTTGGCCAAGTTTCTCACTTTTAGTTTCACTCATTTGTAAAATGGGATAATAATGTTGGTGAATAAATGTGATAAAGCGTGTAAAGTGATTATGTTGGGTCATATATAGCCTAGGCTCTCAGTAAGTACCAACTGTAGTAATAAGAACTATTGTGCATTTATAACTTGGGGTGGCAGTGTGGTTGTGTGTACTACAATGGAGAAATGCTCCTTCTCGCCAATTGGATATGCAGCTGTTTGGTGTAGCTTCTCTACCAGCTACCAGTAGCCTCTCCAGAGACCAATCCAAAGTCAAGGCCAGGAGCTGGCTAAGCTGGGGGAGCAAGGAGTGGGTGTGGAAGGGTGGGATGGGTGAGTGGCTTTACCACGTAAGCTGGTGATTAAGAAAGGATTGAAAAAGAGAGCAAGCATGCTGAGATGGGCTCTTCCCTAATTGAGGGTCCTTATGAAAAAAAAAGGTAAGGAACAGACAAAAAAAAATTTTGTTTTTAATTGTTGGGGATTCATTGAGGGTACAAGAAACCAGGTTACACTGATTACATTTGTTAGGTAAAGTCCCTCTTATAATCGTATCTTGCCCCCCAAAGATGTGGCACACACCAAGACCCCACCTCCCTCGCTCCTAAAAATTTTTTTTCAAGTATAAATCTTTTGGCAGTTTTTTTCATCAGGTAATTCATGCAGTGGTTAGCATTTCTTGTACAGTTCTTACTTTTTGTTGTTTTATGATTTTAGGTGCCTACAAAAGGTAGGCATAGTGCTAGGTAGTGAATATTCTTTTAGCTAATTAAGTTGACCTTAGGTCTATTCTGTGATGTGTTCTGACTTAGGTTTTGTTAAAATGTGTTTGATCTCATCCATGACCTTTGCGGCTCCCAGCTCTTCTATTCCCTTGTACCCATTGTGCCTGTAATAGGGACCCTGGTGTCCTCTCTTTTCAGAGTTTGATCCTATAGTTGTCAAATGTTTAGACACTTCAACATGTCCATGCTGCCTTAACAGGAAGGCACAACATAAATCAGAGATGGTACATAAAAATAGTTCCCCTGATTTTTTTTTTCCCAGTAGCACATGATACAATACTGAATAATTACTGGGTATATTTGAAAAATTGGGAACACAGTCCATTAGGGAGCTTGAGAACTTAAAAATCAGGCTGCCTTCAGGAAAATTTATGAGAGGATTACAGTGTGCAGCCACCAGAAAATGGGGCACCAGGAACCTGGGCTGAATTGATGATCTTCTGCCTGAGTGGAAGCTTCAGCCACTGAGCAAAACTTTCTTTGGTCAAAGTGACTTAGGGAGAAAATTGTTTATGATAAATGGAATGCATGAACAAATGAACATTCAGAATATCTAGGGAATGCAGTTGAATCCACAAGGGCAATCCTGCTTCTGTGGCATTAATGGTTAAAACACCCAGAAGATGTCATTCACAGAAGAGAAATGAACACTTGGAAAAAGATCCAGCCTCCCTAATGATTATAAGAACTTAAAGCACAAAACCATGCAATTCCAGTTAAGCTGGTAAAGTAAATTATAATTATACAATCAAAAATCTGGCAAGGCTTTTAAGAAAAGTTGTATTGTCATACCGACATAAATTAGTGCAATATTTCTGGAAAGCAGCATGTCAGTGTAATGAGCCATGAAACATCACATCCTTTGGCCTGGTAAACATACATTTGACACAATCTCCTGGAAAAGTACAAACAAGGAAAAATAGGGGAAAAAACCCTAAAAATCATAAAATAAAAACAAACTGTGGTACAAAGTAAAATATATTGTTATTAAGAATAACAAGTTTGTGTGCAATGAAAACAAATAGAAAAGTTGACATACAAAACAGCAGGTTCTTGTTTAACATTATGGATAGGTGCTTGGAAACTGACTTTATGTGAAGTGACATATAATTTCATTATTTATTTATTTTGCAGTTTTGGGCTGAGGCTGGGTTTGAACCCGCCACCTCCGGGTATGGCCCTCCCCCACCCCCACCCCCGACATGTAATTTTACACAGAATAATTGACACGAACAAGAGTTACCTTCCTTTAGCATATTTCTGGTCATGAGAATATCACTAAACTTCTAAATTAAAACCCCAAACACTTCTACTATTAAACATTGAAATAAATGTGAACTATATATACATTTCAGAAAGATCAATAAAAAACAGTGAAGTAATTATTTACTCTAGTTTTTTGTGAATTAGTGAGGGATGTTGGTCATAGTGCTGGTAGGTTCCATTAAGGAATAAATGTGGATGGGATTGATGGCTCATGCCTATAATTCCAGCACTCTGGGTGGCCAGGCAGGTGAATCGTCTGAGCTCAGGAGTTCGAGACCAGCCTGGTCAAGAGCTAGACCCCATCCTCACTAAAAGATAGAAAAACTAGCTGGGCATTGTGGCGGGTGCCTGTAGTTGCAGTTACTTGGGAGGCTGAGGCAGGAGGATCACTTGAGCCCAAGAGTTTGAGGTTGCTGTGAGCTGTGATGCTGTGGCACTCTACTGAGGGTGACACAGTGAGACTCCATCTCCAAAAAAAAAGTTTGCAAAGCAAAAATTGTTGGGAGCACCTCCTCCCGCCACACAGCTCAATTACAAATGATGACAAATGTGGCAGGCCTGCCGAGTGCTTTCCCACCCCACTGTTTATTGTCATGCCTCTGTGCATCATCACCCACTTTATGAATGTTTATATGACGATGCACCGTGATCCTTCATTCTCCAACCTGCTTATTCCAGCTCCGAGTCGCAGGTGGCCAGAGCCAACCCTGGTAGTTCAGGGCAAGGCAGGAACCAACCTGGGCAGGAGCCAGTCATCACAGGACACACTTAAACCCACACCGGCTCAGCTGGGGATCCTTTTGTCACTCAGCCACATAATGTGCACAGCTTTGGGATGAAGGAGACTACCGGAGTGCCCGGAGAACTCCACACAGGCAGTATGATTCTGTCTGAGAATCAATTTCTTTCTCATCAACATTAATGAAAAGACCTTATTTGGGGGCCTGCTGTAATGCCAAGTGAAAAAGAGTTGAACTCAACTTCCAAAGGAAGAGAGTTGAACTTGTTTAATTCAAAAAAGTGCTGAAAATAAAACTTTTGTAATTCCAGCACTCTAGGAGGCTAGGCAGGTGAATTGTCTAAGCTCGGGAGTTGGAGACCAGCCTGATCAAGAAAATAGAAAAATTAGCTGGGCTAGAAAACTAGAAAGAATAGTTAAAGTGCTGGGGAAAAAAAGAATTGAACTCAACAAAATGCATTTGACAATAGGTTTTTTTTTTTTTTTTTGGCCAGGGCGGGGTGTGAACCCATCACCTCTGGCATATGGGGCCGGGCCCTACTCCTTTGAGCCACAGGGGCTGCCCTATGGTTTGTGTTTTTAATAAGAACCCAAGCAAGCATAAAGCTAAGCAGAGATTATTCGGTTTTGTCACAGGCTGGGTTGAGAAGTTAATTTGATTTTTCTGTCGCTTTGATGTTTTGTATTTATCTCTCATTACGAAATTGGTTAAAAACACAGTCTTAAAGACTACACTATATATTGTCATTTATCCAACACAGAGAAAACACAGAGATTTATCCATCTCCACTTTGTGGTTTCTGACAGGCTGCACAGATCTAGTATAGGACATGGCTGAAACGGCACAGAAACTGAGTCTCAGAGCCACACGAATTCCCTGCTGATTTTACAGAGCAGGAGTGTGTCATTACCAACGACCTTGAATGAATGGAGGAGAAAATCAGGTCAGGTCAGCTGTCTGGTGGCTCATCTGAAGCCAGAGCTTTATCTACTTGGATCTGATGCTGGAATTGTTGGGCTTTGGGCTGGGTTATTGTCAAAGTGAGGGAGGCCAGCATGGGATAGAGGCCAAGTGCTGGCTGCTTCCCACTAGTCAGAATTTCCCCCCTAATTAAGCTAACACCAAATTTCACATCACAGGCTTCCTTTCCCTTCTGGTCTGATTCTTCTTGACCCATAACCTTGGTATCGTCTGATGGTTATTTTCGCTCTGTTATCCACTTGTAATAACAGCAACAAGAATCTTAGTACAATACAGTCTCACGTTTCCTCCAAGTGGCCACTAAATGTTCTTAAGGGTATAGACACAGACTTCCCGTTAAGTGGCCATTTTCTGTTTGTCCTTGCCCCCGAGTACACAGTGCAGTAAATGTGGTCAACACCGCCCTTCTTTTCCTCTCCACCGCAGCAAAGACCCCAGAGTCACTGTGCTTTGACACAGAGGTCCGCTTACCTCACGCAGTTGTCAGAGACGGAAGGTGGTGGGCCTGGGTCAGCACCCTCTGCTTTCCTCAGTCACGTGCCTGCAGCCAGAACAGAGAGGTTCACACGCCGCAGCCAAGCGTGGACAGCAGGAAAGCAGATGTCAAGGTTATGGGCGCTGCCACAGCACGCTGCGTGAGCTCATGTGTCGCATTAGGAGAGAGAATAGGGCAGGAACCCACAGGGGTGTCTGCCTAAGAAGTTGTGACAGAATTCTCAGGCTCTTGTTTCCAAATTCTTTCCTCCCTCTCTTCTCTTTCTCATGTTTTTCTTCCTTCCCTCCACCTGCTTCACAAATTAAAGACCTTCAAAATAACAGTAGTTGGGCACCGGGGCATGTGCCTGTAGTCCCAGTTACTCAGGCAGGAGAATCGCCTGAGCCCAGGAATTCGAGGTTGCAGTGAGCTAGGATCATGTTCTGCACTCCAGCCTGGGCTGCAGAGTGCAGAGACCCCGTCTCTAGAATAAAAGCAAAACAAAAAACAGGCATGCAGCTACCAAGGTAAAAGTGTTGGGTATGCACCAGGCCTTAGGCGCTCTTACCTTTATCAACCTGTTTAATCTTCACCAACACTCTAAGGGGGACATGGGGAAGTCATTACCCCCATTTCCAGCTAAGGAAGGAGGTACAGACGGTAGAGGCAGCTTCAAACCCAAGCAGGTGGCCCGTGATGTGGCCTCTTGGCCACTGTGCTACATGCATGAGCCTCCTGATGGGTGAGCGGCCGGCTAGCCTTGCTCTGGGAAAGGGTTGATGTGGAGGAGACCAAAGCAAGAGTGAAATGGTGGGTAAAGGAACATGTTTGTGTTTGTGTATGTGGTGCATACGCGTGTACAGCTTGACCCATCATTCTGTCATTTACTCTGAGTATACCCCCGATCATTTTATTTTTATTTTTAAAAATTTTAGAGACAGTGTCTTGCTCTTGCTCAGGCTGGTCGCAAACTCCTGAGCTCAGGCAATCCCCCGCCTCAGCCTTCCAGAGTTCTAAGATTACAGGCCTGAGCCACCACGCCCGGCCTTCACCCAGTCACTTCCCCTCTCTGTTTCTCAGTCTCCTCATTTGTAAAACGTCAAGAATATTAATAGTACTTAGCTCTTCCAACAGGGCTGTCGTGATGATTAAATGTGTTAATTAAAGTCTTTAGTATTTATTTATTTATTTATTTATTTATTTTTATAGAGACAGGGTCTTGCTGTGTTGCCCAGGCTGGTCTTGAACTCCTGGCCCCAACGTGCTGGGATCACAGGTGTGAGCTGCTGCACTCAAAGTCCTCAGAGCAGTGGCCGGGGCTTAGTTGCTGTGCTGAACAGGTGTGAGCCATTCGCAGCAGCAGCAGCGTTCCCGCCAGCGTGTTGCTCCATTCCGCCTCCTCTTCTCCTAGACTGGTGGTGGTGGTGGCAAAATCACATTTCTAGCAAGTGCCCAGGTGGTGCCGATGCTTCTTGTCTGGGAACCACTGCGGTGGAGGGGCTGGAAGTTCACCCTTTCCTAGCATCTGTTTGTTCCCCTGGGTTGTCTCTGGGTTATTTTTGCTTCCTGTGTTTACCTAGAGGGAGGGACCCAGGAACTCTGGCCAGTTTGCATGGTCACCAATAACGCGAGGGGAGCCGTCCCAGAACCTCCCGAGGGCCAGTCTCAGCAGCATCTGACAAGTAGGGCAGTGGCAGCCAGAGGCAGACTCCAGCCCCTGAGAAGATGGGGCCAGAAACACACCTGAACAGGTGAGTCCCTGAGTGAGGACAGCAGGTGATCTTGAGAGTCCTAGGAAAGGAGAGGCAAGAGTCTTTCTCCCTGGAAGAAAACATCCTCTTAGCAAAGGTGGAGGTGATGGAGGAAACTGAGGAGAAGAAGGGAAAGACCCCTATTTATAACATTCATGCTTGGAATTGTGGCGTTTGTAGAAAGCAAAGGCTGGAGGCACCTTGGTCTGCCTCGGGCAGGTGACAGCTTGCCTCTTACAGAGTAAAATGGGGAAAAAGTGAGAACTGCAGTCACTTTGTGACTTCTGGAGAGGGAAGGGAATGGGCACTGGTTGGCCTGTTTAGGGTCTTGTATTCGTGTGGCTGCTGATTTCAGAGGTCTGAATGTCTCCAGCTCCAGCTCACTCTCCGCCTCAGTGGGTGATGTGCGACGGGACTCCCAGGTCAGGGCTCTAAAGCCTAGACTCTATCTCCCGGGAACTTTGCTGCTCTGGAGAGGCTGTGTGGGATGCACATAAGCTTCGCGATAAAGGTTCTGCTGCTTCTAGGCCTGAACAGAACTGGGATGTGATTCCAATTCCAAAGCTCTTTGCACCTGGCTCTGTTTTATGCCCTTAATCACTGTAACCGTGATGGTGCTGCTTCCCAGCACGTCACAGTCCAGGCCTAGTGTCTGGAATGCCTCACAGCAAGACCCCTGCCCTGAGGCAGGAAGGCTGCAGAAAGAGCCACACCTGGATGTGGGGTCACAGGCCCTCGTGGCTCCCCATAGCTGTCCTGGGAAGGCTGGCTCTGTGCCAGGCTCTGCTCCGCAGCTGTGTTCTGCACCTTGGATTCCTGACGAAGGCCAAATAATTGCTGCTTCCAGCTATAGCCAGCTGGCCGCGGCCGAAGTCACCTGGGAGAATTCTGCTGTGTCTTCTGGGCCCCCCAGTTCCAACTTTCTGCTGTCAAGAATGACAGACTGTTGGGCCTCTGCACATCAATCACAGAGTTGAAAATGAAAGGAATAAAATACCACTGTGGGGTTGCCCACCATTAGCCCACAATTAGTGGTGGCTAATGGTCTAAGGGCTTCTTGCGCACTCAAACAGGAAGGTGAGGTTTGTTTGGAGGCTGTTGCCTGATTGGAGCCATCTGTAGAGGAAGCAGTTTTTCAAGAGAGTCAGCTCTTAGTGTTTGCAGGAGAGGAAAAAAAATTTCCCTCTATCCTTCTAGGTTCTTCAGCCGGGCCCTGGCAATTAAGTCGACAAAATATACATTAACAGGAGAAACTCAAACGAGTTTACTAACATGTGTATCACACATACTCACTCAGATAAGTGACTCAAAGAGGTGCTTTAGAACTTGGGCTTGGATAGCATCTCAAAAGATGCAATAATTTTTTTTTTGATAAAGAGTCTCATTATGTCACCCTGGGTAGAGTGCTGTGGCGTCACAGCTCACAGCAACCTCAAATTCTTGGGCTTCAACGATTCTCTTGCCTCAGCCTCCCAAGTATCTGGGACTACAGGCGCCTACCACAATGTCCGGCTTTCTCAATATTGCAGCTGTCATTGTTGTTTGGCAGGCCCAGGCCGGGTTCGAACCCACCACCTCCGGTGTATGTGGCTGGTGCCCTACCCACTGAGCTATGTTCTCAAAAGAACAGTAAATTTTTAAAGAATTGACAAGACAAGGGAAAAGGACTAGGGCAGCATTTGTGGAAGGTAAATATATCAGGGAACTAATGGAAGGTAAGAGCTAGTTAGAAAGGTGAGTCATACAGATTTGTCTGCCGGCTTCTCCAGGCCGATGAGGGTCAAGAGTTGTCTCTGGTGATTAACTTCTCTCCTTCCTTAGTGAGGGGAGAGGAGACCCTTTCACAGATAAATGTTCTGCTTTTAAGCAAATGAGGGAGAACAGAGAGCTGCTTTTGTATCAGCTTCTTCTCACTTGTCTTTAGCTCAAAATAATCTTTAAGCCAAAAAGGCATATTTTAGAGAGACACGTTCTGCTACCCTTTATGTTCAAGAATAAGATGGATGCTGGGTGTGGTGGTTCACGCCTGTAATCCCAGCACTCTGGGAGGCCAGTGGATTGCCTGAGCTCACGGGTTCGGACCAACCTGAGTAAGAGCAAGACCACCCCCATCTCTTAAAATCCTAGCCCTATGGGAGACTGAGGCAGGTGGATTGCCTGAGCTCATGGGTTTGAGACCAACCTGAGTAAGAGCAAGACCCCCATCTCTTTAAAAGAAAACTAAATGGGTGTGGTGGTGGTTTGCTTATAATCCCAGCTACTTGGGAGGCTGAGGTAAAAGGATCACCTGAGACCAAGATTTTGAGGTTGCTGTGAGCTATTATGCAACAGTGCTTTACAGAGGACAGCTAAGTGAAACAATGTCCCAAACAAAAAAACAACAAAAAAGAATAAGATGGTATGTTTAAAATTCTTTCTTTATTTCTCTGTTGCTTTTTTTTTGAGACAGAATCTCACTATGTCACCCTTGGTAGAGTGCCATGGCCTCACAGCTCACAGCAACCTTCAACTATTGGGCTTAAGAGATTCTCCCGCCTCAGCCTCCCAAGTAGCTGGGACTACAGGCATCCACCACCAACCAGGGCTATTTTTTGTTGCAGTTGTCATTGTTGTTTAGCAGGCCCAGGCTGGGTTTGAACCTGCCAGCATATGTGGCCAGTGCCCTAACCACTGAGCTACTGGCGTGGAGCCTGTTTGAAATTTTTTCTTTTTTTTTTTTTTGAGACAGAGCCTCTAGCTGTCGCCCTGGGTAGAGTGCTGTGGCATCACAGCTCACAGCAACCTCCAATTCCTGGGCTCAAGAGAGTCTCCTGCCTCTGCCTCCCAAGTAGCTGGGACTACAGGTGCCCACAACACCCGGCCATTTTTTGGTTGCAGCCATCTTTGTTGTTTGGCGGGCCTGGGCTGGATTTGAACCCACCAGCTCAGGTGTACGTGGCTGGCGCCTTAGCCCGTTGAGCCACAGGCGCCGAGCCTGAAATTTTTTCTTTTAAACATACCTCTTCACCTCTCTTCCATTAATCCCAAGAATGTTTACTATTTTACTTAGAAGCTAAGGGTGCAGAGCAGTGTGCTGGGTGCTGTCAGGTGGGGTGAGATTGAGAGCTGATTGCCCCTCTAGGGAAGCTTGCAGACCAGGCAGAGAAGGTAAGCAAGAGCGGCAGCCGACTGGAATCCTAGCCTGGGGCTCAGCCTCCAGCCTCCTCCCAGAGTAATACAGCCTCTCCTTTCTTCTGGGGAGACCCTCCTTTACCCTTCCAGCCCCACACCAATCTCTCGGCCTTGTCAACAACCTACTTGTCCTCCAGACTTTAGCATTGTAGATACCCTCTTGGTTTGGAGTCAGTAACTTTGGCGTTGCTTTTCAGCTTCTGGAAGCTCAAAGCTTTCCTCACTTACGAGGTGGACTGGGAAGGTTTAGATGAGAGAATCCTGGTGACCTTAGAGCGCTCAGTCTTTCTCCAAGCACTTCTGTGCCTTTCTCCCTCTCCTCTGCCAGGAAAAATCCCCATTTCTTCTCAAAAACCCAGGTCAGAAATCACATCCTCTTTGAAGCCCTCCTGCCTCCTCCAAACAGACAAGTCAACTATAGCCAGAGGCTGTCCATCCCCTTTTTTGTCTGACATCTTAATCCCGGTGCCCCAAGGTCTGGCCATTAGTGACACATTCCTGCCAGGGGCCAGAGGTTTTTTGAGCAGTTAGTCCTCTGTGAGCTCTTTGTGCTTGTGTTTGTGCTAGGGAATAACCTGCTCAATTTTGATTTAAAAAATTGCTTCTCAGAGATACAAGTGTTAGCTTGAGAAATGATCCTGGAGTATGGGGCTGGGAAGGATCTTCACTCTGGAAGTTAGAGCTTCTGCTGCCCCTCTGGTTGGAGAGTGTCTTAAGCATGGAAACACATGCCGAGTGTGGAAATAACAATGGTTTTCAAGCTTGGCTGCACTTGGCAGTCATCTGGAGAGCTTTGAAAATCCCCAAACTGAGCCGTACCCTCAGAGGTCCCGATTTAACTGGTGTGGGAGGGCAGGCTGGCTTGGAATCTCCTGTGGGATTCCATGTACCACAGGGTTGAGAACAGCTGCTTGGATGGGCGGCCTGACTACTGTCTGTAGGAAGCCGGAGACATTTAGTCTGGGGGAAATGTAAGGGAAGAATTGTGGGAACTAAAATATGTTCATTTAAAATAAAATTTAAGTACTATGCAGCCTTAAAGAAAGATGGAGACTTTACCTCTTTCGTGTTTACATGGATGGAGCTGGAACATAGTGTTCTTAGCAAAGTATCTCAGGAATGGAAGAAAAAGTATCCAATGTACTCAGCCCTAATATGAAGCTAATTTATAGCTTTCATATGAAGGCTAAAACCCAATTATAGCACAAGAATACAGGGAAAAGGGAAAGAGAGGGGAGGGGGCTAGAGGGGGGGTGGAGGGAGGGCAATTAGTGGGATCACACCTACGGTGCATCTTAGCAGGGTACTGGTGAAACTTATTAAAGGTAGAGTATCAATGTCTTTATATAGTGATCAAGAAAATGCCATGAAGGCTATCTGTAACAGTACGAT
>CAUYON010127259.1:0-51392 GCA_963573935.1 Arctocebus calabarensis | reverse complement strand
TGTAGTCCCAGCTACTCGGGAGGCTGAGGCAAGAGAATCGCTTAAGCCTAAGAGCTGGAGGTTGCTGTGAGCAGTGTGACGCCACGGCACTCTACCCAGGGCGATAAAGTGAGACTCTGTCTCTACAAAAAAAAAAAAAAGCAGAGCCTGTTGGTTTGTGCTTGTGGTCCCAACTACTTGGAAGGCTGAGGCAGAAGGTCACTTGAACTCAAGAGTTCAAGGATATAGTGTCTGATAACTGTGCATGTGAATAGTCACTGCCCTTCAGCCTGAGCAATGCAGGGAGATCCTATCTCTAGAAAAGGTTTTAATAAACTTTTTTTAGAAAAGTACACGAGTTAATGTAAATAAAGTGCCTACCACAGTACCAAGCACATTACGTATCAGATATTTATTAACTTTTCTAGCCCTGTGATTGTTCCTTAATAGGAAATAGCTTCTGGGCATTTCTAATAGCCCACAAATGTCCCCTCTCCATCCCACAAAAGTCCTGCATGGTCACATGCAGGATTAAACCTTCACTTATGCATCCTCAGGGATCCGCATAGCATCTGGGAGAGTCAGAGGCTTCACATGAGACAGGTTCAGCTTGTGAACAACAAAAAAGGATCTCCTGGGCTCAGGTAGAGATGGGGCCCTGGTAGTAAGCAGGAAAGCTCATTCCCTTCTTCTACATCACAGTTCAGTGTGGCAGGGAGTTCTGTTGGCTTCCTTTGCAAGCATCGGTTTCCCAGCTGGCCTAGGCTTCTCCACCTTCCCTGAAGCTCAAGCCAACCAGGACAGTGTCCACCCAGAGGCCACAAGAAAGCAAACCATCAAGCTGAAGAAGCACATCATTAGGGCAGAAAATGGCTAAGAGGCTTTTTCCCTTTTTTTTTTTTAATTTATTTTTTATTGTTGGGGATTCATTGAGGGTACACACACAGAACCAGGTAACATTGATTGCTTTTGCTAGATAAGAACCCTCTTATAATTGTGTCCCCCCCCAAAAGGTGTACCACACCCCTTGCTCCCCCACCCCCTTCCTCCTTCCCTTTCTCAGCTCTCCCCATCCCCCACCCCCACTGTGTACTAGAACCTTAATTGTCCTCTTATCAGAATTGAGTATATAGGATTCTTGTTTCTTGTGATGCTTTACTAAGAATGTGTTCCACATCCATCCAGGTTAATACAAAGGATGTAAAGTCTCCATCTTTTTGATGGCTGAATAGTATTCCATGGTATACATATACCACAGCTTGTTAATCTATTTTTGGTGGACATTTAGGCTGTTTCCACATTTTGGAGATTATAAATTGAGCTGCAATAAACAGTCTAGTGAAAGTGTCCCTGTGGTAAAAGGATTTTTTTTCTTCTGGGTAGATGCCCAGCAATGGGATTGCTGGATCAAATGGGAAGTCTAGCTTGAGTTCTTTGAGATTCTCCACTTGCCTTTCAAAAATGTTGTATTAGTCCACAGTCCCACCAGCATCTGCAGTTTTGAGACTTTGTGATGAGGGCATTCTCACTGGGGTTAGATGATATCTCAGGGTGGTTTTGCATTTGATTTTCATTTCTCTAATAATTAGAGAAATGAGCATTTTTTCATATGTTTGTTAGCCATTCTTCTGTCTTCTTTAGAGAAAGTTCTTTTTGTCTCTCTTGCCCAGTAATCTAAGGGATTGTTGGCCCTTTTTATGTTTATTAATTGAGTTCTCTGTAGATCCTAGTTATCAAGCTTTTTTCTGAATCAAAATATGCAAATATCCTTTCCCAATGTGTAGGTTTCTGTTGAAGGACTTTGTGAGAAAGACTTCCATGGCACTCGCACCAACAACAACAACAAAAATAAACAAATGGGACTTAATGGAACTGGGTAAGAAGCTTTTGCAGCTCTTCCCAAGTCTAGCTCTGGCTACAGTGTGGACTGGGCAAGGCCTCTGTGCCCCTAGGAGTGGCCAGTGAGGACATGAATGAAAGGACTTTCTGGGACTCAGCTCTTCCCAGATAAGCTTGCTACTCCCTTCCCCCACTTCTGCCTTGTTCCCTTCGTGAGACACTTGGGTCAGTTTTTTTAATGAAATAATGGATTTGAAAGTATCTTAAAAGCTTAACAGTAATTTTCAAATTATTATTTACTTAAGATGGGGCTGCAGTCAGAATTCCGGATGTGCAGTGCTATTTAGACTCTAGAAAAATATCTGCTTCAATGAGGCTATTTTCCTCATTCTTCCAACAGATATTTACTTAACCCCCAAGTTACTGTCAGCAGTACGGTGCAACACTATACAGGAAGACATGGGAATAGAATGTAGGAGTCTAGAAAAGGAAGAAATGGATAACGAGCTGGTAAATATACAGACAAAATAATTAAGAGTGTGATAAGTGTTCTCAAGGAAGAAAGGTGCTATGTTAAATAATTTTAGGGTGGATATATTTTGATAGAGTGGTCAAAGGAAGCCCCTTCAGGAGATGAAACTGAATGTGAGACTTGAAGGTTAAGGAGGAGCCAGCTGTGGGAAGGTCAAGAAAAAAGAGCACTCCAGGGAGAAGACTACAAGTGTAAGAGCCCCAAGGCAGAGAAAACCTGGCATGGGCACAGGATGGGAGGAAAGCCAATGTAATTGCAACACAGTGAGCAAGTGGAGGAGGGTACAGAATAAAGTCCCAATGACAGGCAGGGGCCATATTATGTAGGTCCTGGAGACCAGGGCAAGGAGTTAGGATTCCATCCCAAGCATGATGGGAGAAAGGGTTTAGCTAGGCCAACCACATAATTTATGTTTTGAAATGGATCACTCATATGCATACTGTTTGGAGAATAGAGTGGAGAATGTACTATAGATAAGCAAGAGTAAAATCAGGGAGACAAATTAGAGATTGTTGTAGTGGTCTAGGCAAAAAGTGATGATTGATGATCATCACAGGGGAAGAGAAGATGTCAGGTAGAGAGTAACATGTATATTTGGGCATTTTGTTTGAGCATCCTAATTTAAAGGTAAGTTTATTTATTCACATATCAGGACTTGCTAGTGGGTGATGGAAGGAAAGAAATCAAAGATAATTTGTAGGTAAGAAACCTGTTTGATGGTTCTTGTCTGAGATCAGAAAAGAAGGAAGGAAGAGAGTTTGGGGGATAAAGTACGATAAGACTTCTACTCTGGGCTCAGCGGCCACATGCACCAGGGCTGGTGGGTTCAAACCTGGCCCGAGCCTGCTAAACAACAATGACAACTACAACAGCAACAAAAAAGTTAGGTGTTGTGGTGGGCACCTGTAGACCCAGCTACTTGGGAGGCTGAGGCAAGAGAATCGCTTAAGCCCAAGAGTTTGAGGATGCTGTGAGCTATGATGCCACAGCACTGTACTGAGGTGAAATAGTGAGACTGTGTCTCAAAAAAAGAAAAAAAATAGTTCTGCTCTGGACATGTTAGGTTGGAAGAGAAGTGAGTGGGGGCATGCAATAGGCAACTGCCTAAATGAGTTGGAGACAAGTAGATATCCAGATAGGGCTGGAGATACAAGAGTAGAAGTCATCACTATTTAGAATTACTATTGAATTCAGAGCTGTGAGGTAGAATGAGATGACTTAGAAAGTGATTATAGGTAGAGAAAAGAAGTTCTTATATCATTTTTGTCCACATCCTATTGGGCAGAACACAAGTCAATGGATGTGACCTAACTATAAAAGAGGTTGTGAAAGGTAGTTGTGTGTGTAAGTAGGAAGAGGAAGATAAAATGGCATTTGATGAACATGGAGAACTATCTCTGCTATAAGCAGTCAAAGGAAAAACAAGCAGGAGGCACATAAAGGTCAAGGGAGAAGAAATCTTCAAGGAGGAGGAACTAAATACTGTCATACTCCAGAAATATTAAGTAAGATATTGCCATAAAAATTCTATTTGAGGGCGGTGCCTTTGGCTCATCGAGTAGGGCGCCAGTCCCATATACCGAAGGTGGTAGGTTCAAACCCAAACTGCAAACAGAAAACTAGCCGGGCATTGTGGCAGGCGCCTGTAGTCCCAGCTACTCGGGAGGCTGAGGCAAGAGAATTGCCTAAGCCCAGGAGTTGGAGGTTGCTGTGAGCTATGTGATGCCACGGCTTTCTACCGAGGGTGATAAAGTAAGACTCTGTCTCTACAAAAAAAAAAAAAAAAAAAATTCTATTTGAGTTTTCAGTTTGGAGGTTCCTGGTAACATTATGAAGAGTAGATTCTGCCTCAGTGACCGTAGCTCAGTGGTTGGGGCCCCAGCCACAGACACCGAGGCAAGTGGGTTCCAACCCGGCCCAGGCTTGCTAAACAACAATGATGACTGCAACAAAAAAAATAGCTGGACATTGTGGCAGGCACCTGTAGTCCCAGCTTCTTGGGAGGCTTAAGAGAATCGCTTAAGCCCAAGAGTTAGAGGTTGCAGTGAGCAGTGACCCCATGACACTCTACCGAGGGCAATATACTAAAACTCTGTCTAAAAAAAAAAAAAAAAAAAAAAAGAGTAGATTCAGTGGAGTTATGGTGAAGTAATGGATGGGAAATGAAAACAGATGCAAAGAAGAAGACTATTCTGTAGAAGCTGGCTAAAACAAAGTAACTAAAAATGGTACCTCATTGAAGAATTGTTTTGTTTTATTCAATACAGGCAAGATGCTGACAAGTTACAGCTAAGAGCCTAGTAATAAAGGATAAATTAAAGATAACAGAAAGGACATAATTCCCTGGAGGAGTGTAGAGGAATCCAGGAAAGGATGGGATCAGAACAAAGGTGAATATATTAGTCTCAGACAAGAGAAACAATATAGCTTCTTCTCCTAAGATGTGTGGGAGGGAAGCAATGGTAGGAACAACTGAAGTTTTATAAGTGAGGGACAGGAAGTAGAGGGAGTTCCTGCTAGATGACATTTATTTTTTCAAAGGAGTTAATTTGCTATTAGTGAAGGGACTGGCTAGGATAGTAGGGAGAAGAGATGTAAGATAGCTATGTGAAAGATGAGGTTTAACCATGGAGAGTATCGTGGTACTTAGGGTTCGCTTGAGGTTGGAGACACCTTATGTGTAGTGAAACTGATATGTACCAACACTCAGCTCTCCAGGGCAGAGGCAGATGTTTGAACTGATTTTGTGGGATTTTTCCGGGTAGGTACTGTGGAACAACAAAAGGTTGATGGGATGAGGGTGCTGGTGAGAGGGCTATTACAGTGGAGTAGGCTGGATAAGAAAGGAGATGAGGTCAGCAGAGGGCTGATGACCTGTGGAGAGTAGAGGACAAGGGACTAGAAGGAGTATGAGGAAGTGGAAGAGCAGAGACGATGAGAGAAGGAGTGAGAAGTGGAAGGATAAGATATTGTTGCAGGTGGGATAAGGAGTTTTAGAGATTTCTCATATGAAGGCTCTGGGATGGGGGATCCAGAGTATGGCCACAGGAGGAGGTTGTTAAAGTGGGTTAAAGGTAAGTTTCCGTGGAATTGGAAAGGTGAGAAGTGCTCTATGCATATGAGATAGTGTTCTGGAAAATTGACAAAGATCTGGAGGAATTGATGGCATAAGAAACAAAGCATGAGATATAAAAAATGAAGAGTTTTTGCATGAAGGTAGTCTGAAGTTACAGTGAAGAGCTAGAAAAATGTAAACCCCCTTCTATTTACTTCCTCTTTCTTCTTCCTTCCTTCTGGTTTAGACCTTTTATCATCCTGTTTTGATCACAGAAATAATCTCCTAGTTGCTTTCCCCGATTTTCATCTTGCTCCCACATGTCCATTGTACACAGACTTGCCAACTTAAGCTTGTAAAACAGCCTTTCTTTCACTCTTGGTCAAAAACTTTAGTAGCTCCCTACCTGACTGTAGAATAAAATCCGTATTGCTTAACCTCTCCCTCAGATTCCAGGCCCTTTGCTGGCTTATGTTTACTACAGTTGAACCTTGAACAACATGGGGGTTTGAGCCCTGACTCACCATGAAGCAATCCATGTATCACTTTTTACTCCCCCCAAACTGTACTACAAATAGCCTACTATTCACAGGAAGCTTTGTGGTAACATAAACAGTTGAATTAACATATATTTTGAATGTTAGAGTTATACTGTATTCTTGCAATAAAGTAAGCTAGAGAAAAGAAAATGGTATTAAGAAAATCATAAAGAAGAGAAAATGTACTTACTATTCATAAAGTGGAAGTGGATCATTGTAAAGTTCTTCATCCTTCCTGGCTTCACATTAAGTAGGCTGAGGAGGAGAGAGAGGAAAGGCGTGGATGAGGCAGAAGAAAATGTTTCTTTAAGTGGACCCACACAGTTCAAGCCTGTGTTGGTCAAAGGTCAAAGACACTGCTTTAGGTATCTAGTTTGAGGCAATAACAAGTATTTAGCTTGCATTAGTTTAAACTCCACATGCTTTACCTAAAGTAATTTTGTTAACTATCTGGAATACTCCTCCCACGCACCTCTGAGTGTTCAACTCCATCCTTCAATGTCCAGTTCAAATGAAGATTCTTTCCTGCCTCAAATGGCATCTCCCTTCTTTCTTCTTTTCTAAAAAAAAAATCCACTTTAAGCCTATATTCTAATTAGTCACATACCTAATAAAGAACCATGCCCAATTTATGATTGTATCCCCAGTTCGTACCACCTAGCTTAGTATCTTGCCTTTTGTGGGTATCCACTGTCTGCTAATTAGTGGAGCCATACATCCATGAATGTATTAGAGCTCTTATGATGCAGTACTGCCAGGGACCAGAATCCCCCACTGGACCATAGCCTTCTCAAGGTTTGGGAATGATATTCTATCTTTCATCCTCAATACTTGACACTGTTCCTGGGAGCACTGTAAGCTAATACCTAGTCAATACCCAATAGCTCCTGGTAAATGGAATTGAATTAGTTTGTCTCACACCCAGTTTCATTCTCATGGTGCCAGTTCCAAGCGCTCTAGAGAGTGAACAGGATCTCTGGCACAACAAAGAGCTGTTTATATCCTGAAGAGAATTACTGTAACTCTCTGAACAGAGGCCCATTTATTCATTTATTCTTTAATTGAATCATACCATAATTTGTGATTGATCTATGTATAATAACTATTCTAGACACTAAGAAAGAAAAAAAAGCAATCTGTGAGAACAGGTGAGAGAATGAGCTTGGCTTTTTGCTGACATTTAAATGTCCTTTATCTTAAGAAAATGAAATGCATGCCTACATTGCATTTTTTGCTCTAGGATTTTCCAAGAGAAACTCTTTTTCTAATGACCATCATTTCACAGTAGAGCTGAAAATATTCCCTACCAGTATTAGAGATGAAAGGAAATAGGATTCATCAGGCATGCTGAGCCTGCTAGAAAGTAGATATCTCATGTTTATAAAGTAACCTCTTTTTTTTTTTTTTTCCTGTTTGGCCAGGCTGTGACAACATGCTGATGGGCATTAAGTCTCTGAAAATAGTGAAGAAGACAATGGACACACATGGCTCTTGGATGAAAGATGCTATCAGTAACTCTCCAAAGGTGTATTTCTTAATTGGATCTAGAAACAACACTGTTTGGGAATTTGCAAACATGCGTGCATTCATGGAGGACAGCACCAAGCCACCTCCCCGGAAGCTAATACTCACACTTTCCTGGCAGGGAACAGGCCAAGTGGTCTATGAAGGTTTTCTATTTTTTCACAACCAAGGGACTGCTAATGAGATAATAAAATATAATCTGCAGAAAAGGACTGTGGAGGACCGAATGCTGCTCCCAGGAGGGGTTGGCCGAGCACTGGTCTACCAATACTCTCCCTCAACTTACATTGACCTAGCTGTGGATGAGCATGGGCTCTGGGCCATCCACTCAGGACCAGGCACTTATGGCCATTTGGTTCTCACAAAAATCGAGCCAGGCACACTGGGAGTAGAACACTCATGGGACACTCCATGCAGAAGCCAGGATGCCGAAGCCTCATTCCTTTTGTGTGGGGTTCTCTATGTGGTCTACAGTTCTGGTGGCCAGGGCCCTCATCGCATTACCTGCACCTATGATCCTCTGGGAAATATCAGTGAGCAGGACCTACCCAAATTGTTCTTCCCTAGGAGGCCAAGAAGTCACTCCATGATCCATTACAACCCCAGAGATAAGCAGCTCTATGCCTGGAATGAAGGAAGCCAGATCATTTATAAACTCCAGACGAAGAGAAAGCTGTCCTGAAAATGATGCATTACAGCCAGAGCACCGTGGCTGTGGCAGCTGCTCTCCAGAACACTGAGGCCACACGGCCCCTTCACGTACAGTATCCCTCTAATCACACACAGAAAAAGGGTCTAAAAGTGAGAGTACATATGCATCCTTTCCCAGAGGCCACTGCCTTAGCTATCTTCCAAGCGTTTAGATGACAGTTTATCATTGGGCAATTTTCTACAACATCTATTACTTATTCAAACCTCCTGGCTCTCCAGGCTGACAGCATTCTGATCCAGCTTATGTCTAGCATTTCTTTTACTGCTCTCTAGCATTCACCCAAATATGCCCTCTTTCCTTAGACATTCAGAGTTGTATGCCACTCCTAATACTCACTGGCTTTTCTCTCTCTTCTGGCCTTTCTCAAGCTCTTCCCTCTTTCTCCAATTTTTCACTATCTGACCAAAGTACTATTTCTTATTAAGCTTTTATCTTTTTCCCCTATCCCTGCCCTTCTACCAAGCTAGATGGAAGTAATAATACAGTAAAAAACATTAACAGTTGAATACTACTTTCCAGTTACAAAGTATTTACACATCATTTAATTTTTATCTCACCTTTGTCACCTTTGTGCACAAGTCTGTACAATTGCCATTCTAGAGATGAGGAGAATTTAGGAGAGTCGTTCAAAGTAACACAGCTACAAAGTGAAAGATCTACGAAATACTACAAATCCTATAGTCTTTCTATTTCCCAGGAAAGCATTAAATATGGATATTTCTTCACTTAGTCATTTATAGTCATTGTGTTCATCATTTCAGCCTGAATAATAGTCTGCCCCTTTAGCCATTTTCATGTCTGCACAAGACCTTTCTATAGGCCTTTCAAAGCCATTTCCTCCAGAAAACCAACCTAAGGATGGGACTCCACCTCTAGCTTCATCTTGCCTTACTCTCCTCTGCTTCTTCTTCTTGCTTTAAATACAATAAAGGTGACACTAAGCAAATAAGCTCAGTAGGTTATATTTGCCTATAGACCCTCAGCATAAAAGATTTCAGGGAATGCTTCCTGTATTGGGTTTACTACGAACAATTCCCAGCACAATGAAGCCCTTGGTAAATATTGTGGAATCTGGATGGAAGCCAGATAGCAGGCATGCAACTCTCCACCACAGCAGGCGTGCTGTGTGGCACAGAGGGCAGCGTGTCTCTTAAGAGGAGCTTCATAGTGTTTCCCACGTGTTTGTCCAATTCAGCTAAGTTCGAGTCACAAGTGTAGACTGTTGTGCCAGTCTGTGTCATGTGCCGAAGCCTCTGTCTTTCCAGGTTGGTTATGTGAGAGGGTTTGCTTTGTGTGCTTGCAGCTGTTTTCCCATCTTTGCCAAGCCCAGGATGGGACCATAGGCAGAAGACAGATTTTTTTATTTTTTATTTTTTCCCATAGTATTTGAGATCTCTGGCAGAATGGATGTACTCAGCCTATAGATACAATATAATTACCCACAGTACTAACAGAACAGTATAGAGAGCCCAAAGCCTTTGTAGAATGAGGCATGAATAAATAAACATAGTGATATTACCCAGTCCCATTCCCAGTGGGTCTGGGGACATAATCAGCCCCTTGCCTCCCCAGGTAGATAACATCACCTATATCACAGATGTGTGGCCTGCCTCACTGAGGAGGGTGGAGTGGAATTATCAATAGGAGTCAGTCTGGTTCACATAGCACCTTTGGGAGCACAGGAGAGGTTGCCTATAATGTACCACGAGGCTTCCATCTGGGATATGTTTTGATTTGACCGTTCTTCAGGGTTTATCTGCCCTAACAACTCATGCTTGTCCCATAAATCCTGGTAGCTAGAAACTTTCTTTTAGGTTAAGACATTTCCCTGCAGCTAGAATCACTCTTTTAGGTTAAGACATTAACAGGTGCATCTTTGCTTCCTGGGAGCCAGAGAAAGCAGTATGCAGGACTGGGAACACCTTCTTGAGCTTCTTTCAAATCAAACTGAAGTCTTTCTGGATTTACATAGTTAAGTGAAGACTGGCATCTCCACAACCTACACCAGTGGTTCCTAAATTGTCTGCACATAAGAATCACCAGGGGAGTTTTCGGAGTTCTAATACTCAGGCCATACCCTAGAGTTTGAACCCTAGAGTTTCAATCACAAGCTCTGGGGACCTAGAATTCAGTATTTGTAATATGCCTCCTCCAACATGGTTCCAAAGTGCACATAAGCTTGAGAGTCAGTGAGTTGTAACATTTTAAAAAGTAATGGTATAGAGTTAAGAGCAGGTTGGCATTTTCTGGGGGCTGGAGTAAAGGCAGTTTGAGTCCACTGGGGCAATAAAATGTGAGATTTGGAAATACCCATGAACTCATGTGAACTGTGTCAGCCTCAGTCCACAAAAGCTTCTCCACTGCTATTTTAAGGAAGTGAAAGAGAACTGAAGAGCGTCCTCTTGTAACACAACTCTTGTGGGCCCCAACCTTCCTTTGCTGCTGGCCAGGTTCCTGCAGTGACCACAAGTCTCATGTTTGTTAGGGTGGCTTAAGTTCTGTTCACATGTAAAATGTCTTCCGGGCCCACTGGTAATTTCAGACCACTGGGATAAATTTGGTTTGAAAAAAGATGCTTCCTGTGGAGTTTGTCAACTCTCCAATATATAGAGAACTGGAGAGCAGAGCTGTGGTAACTCCTGCCAGAGCTGGGGACTGTGCCAGAATCCCTGGTGTCGCTGCCATCTGAGGCCCACGGGCATTTTAATCAGCTGAATTGTGCAGCCAGCCCTTGGAGGCCCAGGCAGGGCCACAACCTAGCAGTACAACTAAAAGGGATTCAGGCCACACACAAGGGGTAGGTTTCCAGGGTTTCCAGAGCTTAGTCCTCCTCAATTTGAGAATCCATAACTGTGGTCAGACATCGTCAAAGTTTTTCTTGGATCTAAGATATTGGACCTTGGTGCTGACTGAGAACAGGTTAGTGCTTTTTCTCAGCGGTTCACTACTGGGCACCAAAACTTTTATTTGGCGCCAACCACTAGAGGGACCTCCACCCCAGGTCTCAGAGTTCGAAAGCGGCGGGACCCAGGGTGCCCCGGGCGTTCCATACTGGGGCAGAGGGGAGCGGCTCAGAGATTAGGAATGAGGCTGTCCTCAGACCAAACTCAATTTCGATGAGGTCGCACCTGGGCCGCGGAAGTCTGGACGCTCCGAAGGGTTGCTGCGCTAGCTGTGCCTCTAATACGGGTTTCCTATGCTTTTTCCCACTTCGCAATTCTCGACACAAGTTTCCTTCTTCCTCGCTTTCAGTCCCAGAGGCCCAGAAACAGTGCGGAAAGGCTGGAGAAGCCCCAGGGACTGGGAGCAAGAGAGATGGGAGCCACCGGAGGCCTCCCGGTTGCCGGAAGGGTGCCGGAGGCCCAGGAGATGAAACGAAGGGGCGGGGTCTGGGGAGGGCGGGGTCTGTTTAGGGAGGCGGGGCTTGGGCGGGGAAAAGGCTAGTTTGAAGGGCAGGGGGTTGACCAGGCAGGTCTCTGAGGAACAGGAACAGAAGAGGACAGGTTCCAGCTCGCTGCGTCGGTGCCTGAGAAGAAGGGGCGGTTCCTGGGGAATGTCCCAGGGGTTAGAGGGTGAGCGCTCTAGGACAAGCTTCTGGCAGGTCCCCGCCCCCGTCACGTGGGCGCCGGACCGGGCCGCTGCTGGTCGGTCGGCTGGTTGGTCCGGCAGTTAGCTGATCGGTGGGCTGGTGGCTTGCAGCTTGTTTCTCGACCCTCATGTTCAAAAGTGGGAGAAACACGGGAGCAGCCCGCACACCTGTGCCGCTCGGAGAGGAGCTGCCATCCCGCACTCAGGTCAGTGGGCTACCTCCACGCCCCGCCATCTGGACTGGGATTCCCGACTGGGGCTGTGCCAGATCCAAGAACCACACAGCAGCGGGGGAAGTGTCTCTTTGGGTCCCAGAGCGTTTTCAGGCGCGAGGACCGGGACCCTTCTCCCTTTTCCCGGCAAGAAGACTGGAGGAGGATAAAAGTGCGGATTTGCTTCAAGCCTCCATCCAAACCTGAGCGGGGTCCGCCGGCAGTTCTGCAGGTGCTGGGGTGGTCCCGGAGATGCGCAGGGTGGTCACTTACTTCAGAGTTCTGCGCGGATCTGCCGGAGCTGTGCCCAGCCGCGGGAGCGGTTCCATTATCTAGGGAGGCCAAGGTGGAAACTGAAGCTTTAGCTCTGTTTCTTCTGGTCAAGCTCTGTTTAACAGAGCGTGTGTCCAGATGCGGCGCTTAGGCTAAAAGCAGTTCTCTGTGGTAATTGTGGAAATGCAACACAGTTTTCAAAATCTCAATCCACTACGTCCCGTCCCAGGAGATTGCAGGATGGGGATGATCCTATCTGCAAAAAGTTCCTCTTTCCCTTATGACATCTTACTCCAGACCTTATTTTTCCTCAAATGAAAATAAGATAAGTTTAAAGACCAGAACTTTAAAAGTTTGGGTAGGATTAAAACAGGCATACTAGGCTGTGCTTAACCCTCTTAAAAACAAATCCCATTATGTTTACTTTTGGAGCAGCAGGATATTTGGTATAGGATCTCTCTTTTTCCGTATTTTGCTCTTCTGCCTTTCTCTCCTTTCTCAACCATTTCTTAGTTGATTATAAATACAAATCTGAAGCATTTCCAATTTTTATGGTGTATTTTGTGAAGTTAAGTCTTTAACCACAGAAAAGTAGTTGGCTATAGGCATAATTCATGTTCAATATGTTATTCTTTGATTATTATTGGTGTCTAGAAAACACTAGACAGGTGTTTTCTACTGTGTCAGGTAACACAGTAGAGGTTACCTGATTTAAAAGTTATTTCTCTTAGGCTTAAGAGAGGCAGCCTCCCTGTATTCTGCTTAAGTTCATATTTAAGTGTCTTTGAAATGGGAGATGTGGAAGATTGGTGAGTTTTTCACTGATTGCCTTTATCCGTGATTTTATTTAACATATTTAATTATTAGTAGCATTACTTAAAGATTTGAGGATGTACCAGTTATTAGCTTAGTGCTACTGGGGAGACAAGCCATGGCCTCTTTACTGGGGTAGCTAAGGCTGATGTGTTTAGACTTTAAGTGGAATGAGATGGAATGAGATGGATGACGGAAAAGAAGTAGGAACCAAGTTGTGGGAATTCCTATCTTTCACCTGAGATAGGAGAATCTGGCGTAATTTCAAGAAGGGGTGATGTATGTGGATGAACCTCAGAGTTCTGGGTTTCCTCCAGACAGGAGGGTAGAGTGTGGCCTGGCTGTGAGAGCTGAGAGGGAAGGCAAGCATGGACTGGCTGGGAGAAATGGTCAGTGGCCCAGCTTGACTCCTGAGGTAAATGGCAGACAATAAAGCTGATGACAAGGATAGAGCATGGTCTGGCTGACCATGGGCAGAAGTCGGGACTTTGAAATGTGGGAGCCAATAACATGTTTTAAGCAGATACCCTTGGCCCTCCCAAATCCCAGCCTGATACAGAAAAAATCCAATAAATATTTTTAGAATGGTTAGTCTGACAACACTTTAGAGGAGGGCTTCTTCCCACTGATAAACATGAGTATCACCTGGGGATCTTGTTCAAATGCTGATTTGGATTGATTACGTCAGGGGTGTGTCCTGACATTCTGCATTTCTAATAAGTTTTTGGGAGGGTGTGGTCATCTCTTCCCTATCTATAGCAAGGATTTAGAGTAGCAATTTGCAAGCCTGACAATGCCTCAGAATTGCCTTCATTGCTTTGTAGAACATTCAGATTCAGTAGGTCTGGAACTTTTTCTAAGTTCCCGTAGGTGATTCTGATGTCAGCCAGGTAGGGATTGGTATAATGATGTTGCTCTGGAGTGTGGGCAGGGCAGCAGTGACAAGGGAAAGGGTACTGGGGGTGGAACAGGGGTGAGTTTAGTCAGAAGACTGTAAAGCCAGCTCAGGGTGTAAGTGCTAAGCACTTGTTTTGGACCTGAGAGCATGGTGAGGAAAGGACAGGTCGGGGAGTCCCTGGAGAGAGAGAATCCACAGGGCAGAGGCCCAGGGAATGGGAGGTGTCAGTCTCTATACGGATTGGACAGGACGAGAAGTGAGAAGGGAGGAACAATTCTGGGAAAATTCAGCTTTAGACATGAAGAATGGTGTGCCCATCAGATTATAATGTTCATTCAGGGTAGGATTTGGAGGTTGTTTTTTCCTTGGCCATAAGATTTTTGTTTTTTCTGAAATACAAATCTGTTCATGATACTCTCCTGCTTAAAATCATCTGGTAGATCTCCTAACATAAAACATGAGAAGGAAAAACTAATACAAACACAACTGACAAGGTATGTAAACATTTACACGGATTGTGCACTCCCTTTCAAGATGTGACACTCAGTCATACCACTTGGTGTGGGCACTACCAGGCTGAAATTCTTGGCAACTTTTTTTGTTCCTAAGTTGCTTCTTTCCTGCTTCCTTTTTCCTCTGGGAGTTCCACGTCCCGTGGCTATTGTGTTACCTAGCATCATTCTCTGGTTCTCTGTTTTCACAGAATCCACACAAAGTCTAGGAAAGGTGAACTGTATCCCTTACTCTTAAAGACAAGTCTGGATTGATCTTGTCTTGGATCTTCACAAGGTCCATTCTTATCTGTCACATATCTGGTAAACAATCTGAAAGATGCTGCCCTGAGGCAATTTGTTTAACTTGAGGACCAGATTGCCTCAGGGCCTCTGTCTGGGACTTGGCTTCAGTAAATTTATGATTTCTGTTGGCCTTAAGGTCATTTGGTGCTCCTTGGTAATTTCTTAATTTCTTCTCTCTTTATCTGTCACATTCATACATATACATTTATGCACTATGAGAGCTGAGCATTCATTGTGCATGATGTTTTTAATCACCTATTCCATATTGTGTAGTGATCTTGGTCTCTGTAACACAGATGGGATAGGGTTGCCTCCCATCTGTTACAATGAAGTATAGAATGAAGTATAACTTCCTGTATGGCGTTCAAGGCTCTCTAGAGACGGGCCCTAATTTAGCTGTCCAGCTGCATCTTCGTTGTTCCCCAAACTGGAGGAGCACAACAATTTCTATTCTTTTGTGCCTCTCTGCCTTTGCATATACTATTTCCTCTTTCTGAAAATCCCTTTTGTCCCTGATCGGCAAGATTGTTAAGCTCTTATTAAGGAATTAGATTCTTCATTCAGGAATTAAATCAAAATCTTGAAATCCTCTCACCCCTTAGTAATTTTTACTCTTCTGTTATATACATATCACATTGAATATAGATCTCTATTTTGCTATTTAGTCACTTTATTTGGATGTATCTATCCACACCCTCTCCAAGCTGCTTTTGGGCTGCATCAGCTCTTGTGTGTGGCTCCACTCTTAGCAGATATGCAGAAAGAGTTTGAGTAGAGGTGGGCCTTGAGCTGGATGGCTTTGCAATGTTTGCCTCACTAAAGAAGGAAAGGAACAGGTTATTTTGTGTGTGATATGAGGGAAGCTAAAAGACTGGGAGGAAGGACAGGACTACCCAGGAGTGGGCCTACCTGGCTAGAGTCATGGACTTGAGTGGGGACACTGGGAAAGGTGAGGCTGGAATTGCAGGCTGGGAAGAGATCATGGAAGGCCCTGAAAGTTGGATTTCTGCTGACAATGAAAGTTCCACATTCAAGCATGGAAAAGATGTCACGAAAGCTATGTTTGAGCTTTGTTTCCCAAGCTGTGTTTCAGTTGGGAAGGGCAGGTTGGAGAGATAGCCTGTTAGAATAACCAATTAAAGCAGCTTAGGACCTGAATCGAGGCAATGGCAATATGGATGGAAAGGAGGGAACAGAGGTGTGCAAGTGTGACAGGAAATCCGGCAGGATTTGGTGACTGATTGGATTTGGGGGACAGAGAAAAGAGTCATGCTGGACGCTGACATTTTGTGCTAGTTTGCTGGGGGAAGAATGAGGCATTTGTTAGTAGCAGAGAGCATGGAGGAGCTTCTTGGAAGGGGGAAGGGAAAATGAGTGTGGTTGATTCTGTTTGGAATCAAAGGGAGACTTGGGTAATTTCTTGCTTGCCCTTTGTATGTTTACCCACGAGGATAGTGAAGCCCAAAGAAACCTACCCAAGGTCACCCAGATCTTAGTGGCAGAATGCAGGCATGCTAGCCTTCTAGCCTGGGTCTGTATCCTCTATAGTGCACTTGAGTTTGGTCAGAGGAGAGCTGCCAGAAGGTCCAGACAGAAGTTCCATTAGGCAATGAAAAAATGGGAATGAGACCAGGTTTGGGGTGAATTCAATCTGCAAAACAGCTAAGTGTGGAGTCTTATAGGTCAGGAACTCAGAGGGGAAATGTTTGCTGGTAGCCAATGCCAGTGGAGGCCTGAATGCTCAGGAAGTCTTCTTTCTGTCCAGTGGCCTAGCTGTATGTGGGGCTGATGGGTAATAGGGAGTGATTTAGGGTATCAGCACTCTTAGACTTGTTATGCTCAGTGTGGGTACATGTGTATTAATTGTTTTATTCTGGGAATGTGAATTTAGCAATTCCATGGAAATTTGTATGCCAAGACCTAAGCACCATTTTTTCCCTAAAATGTTCAGGACTTATCCAACCAGTTCACAAGAAGCTGCCTGTATAGCACTACAGTGGGGATAGGACTTGGAACAAACGGCTAGCTGGGGAATACAACCAGTCATGGGGACCTCCTCCAGGGGGAGACCTCTTGCAGGCAGGTCCCTATGCAGGCCAGTTTCGAGGATCCATGCTTGGGTGAAGGCTACCTCTGTCAGACCTTATCTAGAATCTGCACTGCCGGTGACAGACTCATTGGCCCTTTCCTCCTCAGCTCTCCCTCACGTAATTCCCTGGCCAGCCAGGTTCCTTAGCCTCCAGCCTCCCAGGATAGAGTCTTTCTTCTTCCATGTACCCTGATCACTTTGATTTGCTAATGCAGAGCTGGGTTAATGCCCATGAAACATTTAGATGATTGCCTGGGATATGGTAATTGCTGAATTAAAAAAAAAAAAAAACATAAGGAATACCAGGGCATCAACTTTGAGGGAATATTTATCAAGCCTCCCCTATTCTTTTGAGCTTTGTAGCTAGGTCTTTCCATTTCTACCTTACCTTGTTCTGAGGGGGTCTTTAGAAATTTTGTAAATGTTTTCTCTACTAAGGACAAAATGTGTGCAGTAGTCTTCTCACCCCTGGTAAAGTATCAGGGACATCCTAGATCACAGACTTGTATTTGGGTTGTGCACATCTTAGAAAGCACATGGGAGGAGGACTCAATAAGGTGTCTCCAGGAAAAGACATGTTAGCCTGGTGAGGCTATGGGGAATAGCTTCTACATGCCCTGGCCTCTTCCCTGACCCCAGCTGCTATGGTGTTCTCAGGTGGCTATGCTTTGGCTTTATTTGTATCCCACAGGGGATAAGGATCCATGTAGGAAAGGAGGAGATCCAAATCTCAGAATTTCCCTGCCTGCCTAGGGATAGCTGGTGCTTGTTGATTATTGGAAAAGAGTTTACTGGGGATGGTCAGAACTCTTGCCCTGACTCTCCAAGATAAAAATATAATTCCACAGTGACTGTGTGCATGGTTGGAATGTACCAGTCTCATTCAGCTGAACCTCTCACTCTAACCTGGAGGGCCACTCCTGTCACTAGCGTGGGCATCCTAAGAAGTCTTCTTAGCAATCTTCTTCAACTTACCCCTGACAGAAAGGCCCAGAAAGCCCTGATGAAAGGAACTCCTTGTCTGGCAACCATGTGTGTGTGTTTGTGTGTGTGTGTGTGTTTATATATGGGTGCAGGGGACGTCCTGTAGGAGCCAAGAGGTCTATTGTGTGGAGAAAGGGGACAGGCAGGGGAGGAACCACAGGTTAGGCTTAGAAAGACCAAAAATGTATTATCTCTTCTTGCCTGCTTAGGTGGTACCTCCTCTCTCTTCATGGGCAACAGTTCCCTTCTACCAACACAGGCCTTTTTTCCTCTGAGTGCAAGAGTTTTTTGCACGAATAGCTGGCTCAAGGCTGGATGGCTTCATCAAGTCAGTGGACATGCAGACTGGTCCTGTATAAAGCTTCCTTCAGAGGGAAGGTAGAGCAAGGTTTCATGTGGTGGGAGCAGTGCTAGTCTCATTTTATGGAAAGGAAACAGGTTCCAGCAAAGTAAAGAGACTTTTGACTGTTCTGGAGGGTTAGATCTAATTTAATTTATTGTCCAAACTGGACACTTTTAAGAGTGAAAGGTGACAGATAAATGCTAAACTGGAAGGGATCCTCGGATGACAGGACTGTCCCAGTCCCACAGGGGTGTGTGGTATCAGACTTAGCATTCAAAACTCCAAAGTCTACCAGCAGCAGGGACAGGATGGGGGCTGTGTGAGGGGAGAGTGGACTGGCAGGAGGGGAGGGGTAAAGCAGATTTGGGTGGGAAGGCAGATTCTTCTAATTTAGCATTCACCAAAGCAAAGGAATAGTTCTTGGCTCTGACACCTGACCTTGACTGGTTGTCATGAAAAAGTTTTATTACATAAGCTCTTCCTGTGACCAGCCAAGACATCTGGTTCCTCGATGTAACCGCTCACCTGGTAACAATAACAACAGCCCTGTGTGTCTGTCTGGGTTTTCACTGTGCTGGCTCACTGGTGCTGTACAGTGCCCCAGGCAGGGATTATTGTTTTGCTTCTGGGTGTTAGGAAAATAACTCCTCCTGCCCCCCCCACTCCACCCCCTTCCTGCCTTTCTGTCCTGGCAGCAGGTTTTCTCCCCCAGGAAGACATGGCCTCCCTAACTCCTGGGGACTCTGGTAGCTCTAGAATGTGAACTCTTAAGCAGAGTCTTCCATATAAATCTCAGCTCAGGACAGATAGCTGTACTGTTGCTACTTTGAGCAAGTTTCTCTACCTCTGTGAGCTTTAAGTTCCTCATCTGTTTAATGGGAACAAACTTTATTTGGTGGTTTTGAGAATTAAGTGAGATGATGAAATGTTGACTAGAGTGCTTAGCACGTGATAGGCAATCAGTAAATAGTAGTATTATCATTATTATTCTCAGGCAGCCCAATGCAAATGCTTTGTCAGGAGGAGAGATTTATGTCATACAGAGTGCTAATCCTGAAATTTCAGAGGGGGGAGTAGTATTCTCTGGGCTCCCAGGTGTGGTACAGAGACGTATGGTCATGGTAGAGGTGAACAGAAAGTTTGGGAGGCAAAATTGGGTCACAGGGCAGGGAACACCCTGGCTTCAGATGGCTGATCACTAATGTACAGGATAAGGGCAATGAACGGAGAGCTCAGAGCTCAAACACACTGGATGAGACGTGGCAGGCGTAAGTGCAAAGTCCTGCCCTTAGGCTCTGAAAATCAATTGCGTGAGTGTCTTACCCATCCATGTGGAAAACCCTACATAAATTCCCTTAGCCTGGCTGCATTAATAGAAGTCTTGGGTTTAAACCTTGATGGTGTGTACCTTTTCCCAGCATTGGCCAAGACTGGCCCCCTAGAGGTGATGCCCTACCCCTGCACACACACACTTTGGAAGCATATAGAGACCCCAAATCCTGCAAAGCTAGGGTCCCTGTCCTGCAGACTTTGGAAGAACCTGAGTACATACATGAAGACACAGGGATGTGTCTGCTATTTTTAGGTGGGTGAGGTAGTCAACATGTTCTGCATTGCTCTGAAGGCAGAGCTGAAGGTCCCTATTAGTGGTGGTTGAGAATTAAAGAGGGCTCAGATTTTAGTTTGACATAGTATAAGAAATTTCCAATAACTCAAGCTTGTTTCTAGGCCAAGCAGTTGTCTTAGAGCATATATTGGAGTCTGCCTGAAAAGAATATTGTCTAACCAGTATTGACTAAAGAAAAGTTTATGAAAAAACAGGGGTGGAGTGAGTGTGTGCTAAATGGTCATAGGTCTAACTCAAGTGCTGTGGGATTTTGGCAAAGAGAAAACTTTGTGTATCAACCAGTTGGGGCTGCATCCTGAGGAGACAGGAAGAGGAGGATGTCATGATGCTGGTGAACCAAGAGTCATGAGTAACAGGTATAGAAGCCTGAGCAAGCAAAGTGGGGTCAAGAAATAATAAGCAAACCAGCTTAGCTAGATTCTTCTCATTGTTAAAATTCGATAAAAAGACTGTAAGACTCCATGGGGAAATGTACTGGAATGCCAAATCTGGTAGTGGCCCCTGAGCTGAGATGGCTTGCGGCAGACATAGGCTGGGGAAGGCTGGCCTTAAAACTATGCAAAAGCTTCCGTGTCCCAGGTCACAGGCTTAACACTCCACTTAGAGACAAGGGTTGGAAGAGGGGAAAGGCTCTGAGGAAAAGTCTGAGATGATGATCCCAAAGATGTGACTTTACTGTGTGTATTCTCTGCTGACGCCTGCTTTGGCCTAACCCCCGACTGGGGCATGAAAGCTCTTTCAGATTCATGGGCCTTAAAGATTTTGAGAACTCAACGTCTTGGGACTTGGAGAATCATGATGGTCTGAGGCACTGGGCCCACAGCACCTGACAAGGTATGGCAGGTATAGAAGGGAGTGATCCAGGGACACTAGGAAGTCTGTCGGCCACAGAGCAAGGTTCCAGCCCTGAGAGGAGGCAGGGAAGGGATGTGGGCACCAGAGCCTCATTCAAGTAGGCTGAGGTTTTGGGTGGGGTGCTGTGATTAAGCAATGTGGATGTCTGGGGGCATAATATCTTAATCTTGTGGCAGGGAGGGAGCCCAGCAAGACGATGGTTAAGAAGGGAGGCCATGAAACCCCAAAAGCAGAACTGCCCGTTGCATCTGGGAAAACTCCTAACCTTTTAGGAGCAGAGGTAGAGTGTCATTCTTAAGTGCTCTCGAATTGGCAGGCCATGACTTGACTTATTACTTCAGTCATGAAGTAGCTTTTGAAATGCACTGTGTGCTGAGAATGGTGATGCTGGGAACATGAGGTAACTAAGATGTATTCTCTGCCGGAGTGGAACTTAAGGAACTTTACTCAAAACAGGCAGTAATAAGGCTTAGAAAATATAGTGACTATTCACAGAAAGAAGAGATTGAGGTGCCTGCTTGCTGAGGAGGTGGAATTTTAGGTGTGTCTTGAAGGGAAGATGGGGTCTGGAGACACCCCTTTATATGGAGAATTCCTGGCAGAGGAACAGCAGTGCACCAAGGAAGGCCCAGGCAATGTCAGTTAAGAGGCACCTGTGGAAAACAGCTGGAGGTTTGCTTTGGCTAGAACTGAGGCATAAATGAGGTTAAATAGGGCACCTGGGATTGGACGTGATCCTCTATTAAGTTCCCCTAGTGCATCAGACTTGCTTAAATCTCACATCAGTCTTTCCCAGCTTGAACAGAGGAGGAAATGGGATCTGAGAAACATGGTTTCTTCCCAAGGTTCTCTAGCTGTTGAGCAGCTGAAATAAGATTTATGCCGCCCAGTCTACCTGATCCCCAGTTCTTGTTCTTTTACTCTCTTGCCTCTGGATTATTCAATCTTAAATTTACAGTTAAGACCTGCTCTCACCATGTTGAGGCAGAAAGGTATTCACATGGCACCATAGACCACATTAACTTTTGAGAGGCACTTGGTGGATGTGGCCAGGTTGTCATGAAGCACACCTCAGCTCTGATAAATATATACACACATACACATTTAGGAAATTAATCTCTAAAATAGGTAGTAGGAAGTTGCATAGTTTTCATGTTATAGAAACTGTTACTTCCAGACTGCTATAGGTAATTTCTGAATTACTGGCTAAATTCTTTTTTCTTAACCACTCAAGTAAATGGGACAAGATGAATCTTCTCTAATTTATGCAAAAAGCTCTTTGGCTTTACCTACCTTATCATTAGTAACAAGTTACCTACACTAACTTCACCTGTTTAGTACCCCAGGATGTCAGTCCTGAGGGATAGCAAGTTCAGAGAGCACTGGAGTGGGATGGAAGGATGGGACAAGTGAGAGAAAAACCTGGGAAGTAGCCCAGGTAGGGCTGCGGGGGTGGAGAGGAGGGGTGATACATACAGCTCAGTGAGAGTTTGCAGAGAGCCTGCCCATGCAGGCGTGTGGAGTGGGCATGGAGACACCTGTGTAAAAGAAGTGCATTGTTTTCACAGACATGTTCAGGCTATGGGCAGGTGGATGTTGGTGGGGATTGTCTGCTTAAAGCAAGGTTCATTCTTGGGTTGTATCCTGTACAGCCAACCGGTCCTTATTGTAGAGCAGGTCTGTCCAGAGCCCAGCCTCTGTCCGGCTTGGCCATCCTCCTAGAGTTCAGAGCCCTGATCTAACCCTGGCAGCCACACCTTGCTTTTTGTCCTCAGGGTGGATCCAAGGTCCTTCAGGCTTCCTAATGGGAAACTTTACCTCATTGAGAGAGAAAGGTTGAGAAGACCACCTTGGGGGCAGTACTAATCACTGAGAAAATGCAGGGACTATTCAGAGAAAGAAGTCAGGGTAGTGGTAGGGGCTGAGTGACTCCAGATCTCCTGTTAGTAGACTTCATGTGGGAGAAAGTTCTACCTCCCTGTCTTACCACTTAATACGGAGCATTTTGTAAACTGTTAAGGGCTACTTCTGTGTCACAAATCTGGTCCTCAAATGTCATGGTTATTTATTTATTTTTTATTTTATTTTTTATTTTTTTGAGACAAACTCTCACTATGTCACCCTGGGTAGAGTGCTGTGGTGGCACAACTCACAGCAACCTCAAACTCTTGGGCTTAAGCGATTCTCTTACCTCAGCCTCCCAAGTAGCTGGGACTACAGGTGCCTACCACAATGCCTGGCTAGTTTTTGGTTGTAGTTGTCATTGTTGTTTGGCCGGCCCGGGCTGGATTCGAACCTGTCAGCTCAGATGTATGTGGCTGGCACCCTAGCTGCTGAGCTACAGGCACCAAGCTGGTTATTTATATTTTTAAGAGAGAATTTTATATAAACCAAGTGATGGTTGATTGAGGAATGGGACTCATGAGAAGGATCATGTCAGCTCTGTGAGAAATGCATCTAGTTGCATCTGTTACACATCACGTGTGAAAACCTTTCCTGAGGAACTCCTGGACTGATTGCCTTTCTGGCTGTTGTTGTACACTAAGAGTGTAGTGTCCACTAATAATAGCAGGGGGGGGCAGATAAAGGGAACCAGTACAGCACTGCCATCTTCTCTCAAAGCCATCTCTGGATTTAATAGGGACTCTCTTGATTCCGGTGCACAGGGCCAGGGACCCGAGGCCAAAGCCAGCCATGAATGTAGGCAGGACTTAGCTTTTATTTTTTACTAACCCCACAGAGCTCAGCTTCAGATTTAGCCTCTGTTTGGGGCCTCCCAAATCCCTTTTCACCACAGTGACTTCTGTCAGGAGCCGGCCTTCACATGGCTCCTGAGTGTCATAAACTCAGCCTGTTTGCTGTCCCTGGGTAGTGCCACCTTGGACTCTGCTGGAATTTCTGAGGAAGGTGCCAAGGGGCTGTAGGAGTGAGCATGTGCTCTGTGGGAAGTGCTTCTTGTGGTCTGGCCTTGCTGTCATTGCTGCTAGGGAGATGCAGAAAACCTAGAGCATGTGTGCTGTGTCTGGGCCGCTGTACCCCTAGGATCTGCCTGTTAGGGACTTGGTGACTTCTCAAAGGGAGTCAACATCATAGATTTTCTCTCCTGATCCTAATATTTAGGCCTGTGGAAGGGTCTTGGCCATATCCATCTTCTGGAATAGTGCAGTTAGGGAAATGTTCTCTGAGTGGGGAGAGGCAAGATGTTGCATATTTACTGGGCCAGAAACAAAGCTTGGTAGTTTATTCTGTCTTCTTTCTTAACCCTCTGGTGAGCCCTGTGTGCGACAGGTGTTATCTTCATTACACTGTAACACGAGAGGTTAATGTATATTATTAATACCTAAGGTAAAAAACTAACCCAGCTCTGGCCAGGCACAGTGGCCCACGCTTGTAATCCTAGTGCTCCTGGAGGCTGAGGCCAGTGGATCACTTGAGTTCACGAGTTTCAGACCAGCCTGAGCAAAAAGTGAGACCACCCATCTCTATTAAAAATAGAAAAACTGAGACAAAAGGATTGCTTGAGACCAAGAGTTGGAGGTTGCTATGAGCTGTGATGCCATGGCACCGTACCCAGGGTGACAGATTGAGACTCTGTCTCAAAACCAAAAACAAAACAAACAAAAAGTAAGTAGCAGCTTGTAAGTAGCACAGCCAGGATTTAAATCAAGACCGATGATTTTGCTATGGTCTGCATGTTTATGTTCTCCCCAAATTCACGTGTTGAAACCCTTTATCCCCAAAGTGATGGTATAATGAGGTGGGGCCTTTGGGAGTTGATAAGGTCACGAAAGTGGAGCCTTCATGATTGAGATTTGTGCCCTTGGCAAAGAGGAGCTGTGTATTAGAGGTGCTATGTTTTAGCCCCAGAAAGCTAGACAGTTCCTTCCACCATAAATAAATTTCTGTTGTTTACAAGCTACTTGCCTCATTTATGGTCCTTTTGTTTAGTGACCTGGGAGGACTCAGACAAAACTTGGACTCTTTCTGCTATATCCTGTTCCTCGCCTCCTTCAGGAAAAGGAGCCCCATTCATTTTGCCAGAGTGGTGCCTGAGAAGGCAGGGGACAAGGGCCTGGCGTCTATGCCACCACCCTCCTGTGCCCTTTTGAGTCACAGGGACTTCTGTATTTCTCACTTCCTCAAATCTGAGGAACTGTTTGGGTACCTTCTATAGAGACATTAAAAATCTGTTTTGTTGAAAAGAAGAGATGAGAAAGACGGGAGAGAATCCTTGGAGAGTTTTAGACATTCCCACTCACCTGGGGTTCAGCTGACAGACTTCTAGGAATAAGACCACTTGAGCCTCCAGGGAGGAGTTACATAATACAGTGTACTGCCCCAGAAGGCTTCTCTTTGGGCTATAGGAACATATATGCAAAGGGTGGATTCCTGGATTATTTTTCTTGGGAATGTCCCCAAACCACTCTCTGGCCTCAGAGCTCTTAAAGGGAAGGGCTGAGGGACATTATCCAAGTGGCAAGTGTCTTGTGACAGGTGATTTGAGGGTAGGAAACTGGCCTGGCCTTTCCTCCCCACATCATATGCTGGAGCTATTGAATTGGGTTGAAGAGGGCTAGTCCCAGATCTGTTGATCCCTTAAATGCATCTTAGCAGCTGGTCAGGATATAGGGTCTTAGGATTTCCTCCTTGTAGCATCTTAAAGTCTGGCCTCAATAAATGGTTTGGTCTCCAAGTGTGATTCAACTCAGAGCTGACTTACAAAGAATATAGATGAAGGACTATGAGGAACTGTCATTATCTGTATGTTGCTTAAAGTTTGAAGATGTAAAGCAGTCTTCCTTAAACTGAGAGAAGGGGAACACCAGTGGATTAGAACAGAGACAAATATCTCTGGAAAGGAGGCTGCCTTCTTCTCATAGGCTCACCTAGCTAGTTGTGTCCAAGATAAAATTGGGGTGGGCATGAGTTTACTCCAGCTGCTGTAAAAGAGTACCAGACTGGGGCTAGGGCGGGTGGGGCTTACTTAATAGAAATTTATTTTCTCATAATTATAGAGGCCAGAAGTATAAGTTCAGCATGTTGACAGGGTTGGTTGGTCTGAGGACCCTCCCTTGCAGATGGGTAAACTTCTTGTGTTTTCACATGGTCTTCCCTTGGTAGCTAATCTCTTATAAAAACACCTGTGCTATTGGATTATTGCCTATGTGTGTGATGTCATTTTAATGTAATTATGTCTTTAAAGCCCCTATTTCCACATTTGGCCACATTCTGAAGCCCTGGGGGTTAGGGATTAAACATAGGAATTGGGGGTGGGGTGTCCACAATTCACCCTTAACAGAGTCCTCAGTGAACAGGGTTCAATGTCATGGTCAGGGATGGAGCCGCACTCACTGCTGGTTCTTCCAAGCTTAGAAGCTAGGTCCCAGGACGTTAGACTCACCCTGGTCAGTGGAGAAACTTACTGACCTTGTCTGAAGGCTCAGTCCAGAAATGCTCCCGGCCTAGAAGTTTATTTGTCATGTGGCTGCCTGGTAGGTAGTGTCTCTTCTGGTTCCCATGTTGCTCTCAGCCCTCCAGTGAAGACAGAGCTTCTAAAAACCTACATCCCAGGTCAGCAGGTGAGCCCTCTCTTCCTGACAGAGCAGAAGCCTGGCTGTTGTTGACCCCACACAGGCCAGTCTTTAAGGAAATATTTTGTCTCCTGCTGGTTTAATTTTTTTAATGCAAAAGGAAAACCCTTGCACTGAATCAAAATTAAAGTGTTTGTTAAAAGTTGAAATGAAGGATCAAAATACAGACTAAATTTTGATTAATTCAATTCGTGTTTACTTAGAGCCTGCCAAATTCTGGGGCCTGTTCCCCCACCCCAAGTGTGTAGCTAGGGAGCCTTGTAGGAGGTCGTTGACTGTAGGGTAAAGTTTTGTTGAAGGCATAACAGAGAAGAGTTACCAATTTAGACCTGTTGTATTTTTGTTGCTTAGCATAATAAAATGATGGAATGAGGAGAAACACCTGTTAGGGGAAGTTACATCCTTTTCTCTCATTGGGAATATAATTGCACCCATCAATTATGTCTCCTGCTCATGCCAGGCCCAAGTATGGCTAAGCTCAGCTATGGAAGAGTTGACATCACCTCTGGATATTAGACTGCAAGAGAGAGGGGCCTCATGTAGGGAGAAAGTTAGATGGGAGAGGCAATCATAGATGACTCATCCCCTTATTTCAGAATGATGGCCAAAGTCGCTTGCTTCTTTTTCCTGTGCTGTCTACTCAGATACACAAACATTTAACATTTTGTGTGAGCAAATGTTTACTGTGTGTCCACATAAGGCTTTTTGCTGGGATGTGAGGGTAGAGAATTGAATAGGACATACTCCTTGCTCTCAAGCAGCTCAGTTTAGAAGAGGAGATGGACACATTGAGAAATAATACAAATTACTAGCATATAAATTATTATCATCTTTGTAAGGTAAATAGCTCCGATGATAAGGTGAGTGGCAGGCATGGCAGCAGCAGAGAGGAGATATCTGGGTGCCTTCAGGGTTGGGGGGTTAATGATGTCAGGAAGGGATTCCTGTCACTGGGCATTTGGGTCCAACCTTAGCACAGTGTGATTTGAAAGTATAGATGGAGAAGCATATCCCAAGAAGAGGAAACAGAAAATAGAGATGAGGTATTTCTGTATTTGGGGGTAAGAAGTGGTCCAGTGTGGCTGGAACTTGGAACATGGTGAGATGTTCAGCTGGGAGAAGGACTATATTGGAGGACTTTGGTTGGGCTTCACAATGCAGCCATTTCTGCTAAAAGCAGTGGGGAGCTGTGGCAGGGTTAGGGACATGGGAGCAGTCGTGAACTCTGTGGAACATGACTGCCTTGGGAAAGATGGACTGAAGGGGAGTTGCTAGAGTTAAAAAGCTCAGAAGAGGTGGCTTTTGCAGTCTGGCTGAGAAATGATGAGGGTCTAACCCCTCATCAGTGAAAGGGTAAAGTGAGAGGTCAGGAGTTTAGCTGAATGTTAAGACCTATCTATTCAGGGATTCTGAATGGTACCATAGAACTGGGGTCCTCAACCCCAGGCGGTGGACCATACCTGTTAGGAACTAGGCTGCAGAGCTCAGCTGAGGGCTAGTGAAGCTTCGTTTGTGTTTACAGCCACCTCCCATCACTTGCATTACCTCCTGAGCTTCACTTCTGTCAGTTCAGTGGTGGACATTAGATTCTTGCCTGAATGCAAACCCTGCTGTAAACTGCATGTGTAAGGGATCTAGGATGCCTTCTCCTTACGAAAACCTAATGCCTGATGATTAGAGGAGGAAATGTAATGTGCTTTAATCATCCTGAAATCATCCCCCCAACCCCCATGCTGGTCCATGGAAAAATTTTCTTCTATAAAACTGGTCCCTGGTGCCAAAAAGATTGGGGACAGCTTTTGTAGAAGAAGCAATAAATGCATCACCAGGAATTTAGGTTCAGATCTCAATTTTGCTGGAAGGGAACGTGAAACCTGTACCCCTTACCCTCAAAGCCCAGATCCTTAGGTGGTGTTTTAGCTTTTTGTTTTAACCTTTTATAATAAAAATAATTTAAACATACATAGAAGTTGAAGGAATAGTATAATGAATCCTCTTAACATCACTCAGCTTCAAATAATAAATTTTAGCTTGTGTTATTTTTTAGGGAGGTGGTGTTTGAAATCAAGATCTTTGGAAATAATTGTGTTGATGTTGCATTTGAAGCATTTCTCTGAGTTTGCGATCAGGTTGAGGAAGTGAAATGACTTTATGTCCATTTGTTCCTCCCTAGAGGTAAATTGTGTGTTCTCTATTGTGAGAAGGAAAATGAGGGTAACTTTCTTTGAAGGGTTCATTCTGGGCTTTAAGAAGCCCATTCCCAGTAGTATGTTGTCAGGGGGTAGGGTTGTGTCTGCCATGGGGGCAGGTGGGGTGTAGCTAGGGAAGGAAATTAAGGTAAGGGCTATTAGGAGGGTGATTTATGGGCCAGACACCGTCATTATGCATTCACAGGGTGGCTGTTGCCCACGGCTTGATTCACACTGATCAACCTGACAAGGCCCATCTATAAGCCAGACTCCAATTTAATTTACTTTGGCAGGCATTGTTCAGTGGCCACAACACAAATGCCTGCCTTACCAGACTGCCTACTTGGCATTACCCTATCTAAGAAAGTGAATTATAGCATCATCTGTAGGTTCAGGGATCCAAGCTCGCAGATAGAGGGCACTATGTCGATTATGGGTACATCATCCCAGCCCATGATGGGACCCCTAGGCCAGGGGTGGTCTCCTGAGCAGGACCCTTCCCTTGTCCAGGTGGCTTTAGGGAGAGGGAAGGAAGGGCTGAGTTGCACATACTTAGCTCCTTCTTTCATTTCCACCAATCAGATACTGACTCCCCCCCCGCCCCCACTTCTAGAAAGAAAAGATGTCAGTGTTCTCCCATTGGATATCCCCATGGCAATGTGGAACAGAAACTAAAGGAAGATGTGAGTCCATGTTTCTTCAGAGGTTCATTTGAACAGCTAGGGGTGGGTATGCTATTGTAGAGGACATAGAACTGGCTGGGTGTTGAAAAATTAGTTTTGATGGACAGAGACTAGGGAAGGAGCCTTTAGGTTGAGAGGACAGCACGAAAACGGCACAGTGACATGAGAACACCCTCCTGGGTCTGGAGCATCATGGTCTTAGGAAGTGGTCAGGCGCTGTGAGGCAGTACCGCACAGTGGTTAGGATGTAACCTGGGCATCAGATTGCCTGGATTCAAATCTTATCCTACTGATTCCTGGAAGTATGATTTGGCCAAGTTGCTTAACCTCTCCATGTTTCTGTTTCCTTATCTGTAAAGTCTGGAGAATAATAATTATAAATATTGAGATAGTGAAATACAAACAAGTGTTTAGCTGAGTGCTGAGTAAGTGACAGCCATAACCATTACCACAATGAGTCCAGGACACTTTGGGGTCAGCTCTCATTTGGATGCCAGCTCATGAATTTGGACTGCTGTGGGAGAGGCCAGGTATTGCTCAGGTGAGATGAGGTCCTCCAGTGCCGGGTTCTGAATACCTAAATATAGGATTGGGAAGGAGGGGCTAGAGACCTGGGCACTAGAAGGGGAGGGCGATAGGCTGGGGGAAGTGACATGGGTGAATGCAGCCTATATAGTTCAAGGAGGAACCTAGAGAATGCTTCATCCCAAATGCCAGAGGAAAGTAGCAGCACTGAGAAGAGGCCACAGAAGGCATCCAGCAGATGCTGGCTGACAGAGGTCTCAGTGTTTTACTCTATTAACTCATTTAACATCCATAACCACCCTTTGTCTGACAGATAAAGAAACTGAGGCATAAAGGTTAAGCACCTTACCTTAGGACACATAATGAATGTTGGAATTTGGGCTCTCCCCAAGGCATTCACACTTCCACCTTGGGTTTTTAACTCCACCCCAGACTCCCTTTGGAGGAAGTGGGAATAGAAGCAGCTCAATGGACAGTAGAAGTGTCCCACAGTGGGCATCAGAGAGTGTGCAGGGTAGCAGTAAGGCAGAGGAGAAACATGGAACAGTGGCTAGAGGTGCAGGGTCAAAGGCAATGTTTCTCAGTAGCAGAGACTTTAATATTTGTGTAGGTTGAGAAAAAGGAACAGGAGAGGCTGAGAGATACAAGAGGAGCTCAGATGAGGAATAACGGAGACATTGGATCTCAGCAATGACAAGAAATTAGGGGCCAAAAGGAGGAGGGGAAGCTCTTCTACAGGACAGGGAAGTTGGAAATGGAGAGAAAGGGAATCTGGGGGTTCCATTTCTCATTAAAGAAAGATGCAGGATAATGTGCTGAGAGGGAGTCTAACAGGAAGGTAACATGAGATTAAAGAACTTGAGTGCCTGGTGTCTGGTGATGTGTTGTGTATGCTGTCAAAGCATGGTCTGACTTTGGGAGTGAGTGCGCAGAGTCCTCTGAGCTCCCCTGAGGAGGATTTGGCCCTCCTTGGTCTTTGCATCCTTCCCCATTGATGAGTGGGGGGTTCTGGGCAGCTCCATCAGTGGTTCCTATTACCTGACAAGTTCAGGCGAAGTTCGAGCAGTGAAAGGAGGGGAGAGACCTTTCCCAAGCTGGTCCCAGCTTCATTTGCTGTCACTCTTTCCAAGCTCTCTGGCCATAGAGCTACATCTTGGTAACAAGGGGCTGATAATTGCAGTGTATCCACAGGACTACCATGAAGATTAAACTAGATAATGAATCTTTTCACAAGGGCTTCTAAAAATTCCTACCTGTTTCCTTCTCCTTTTTGGAGTACCTGCGTTGTCTGACTTTTGACATGTTTCCAAACTGTTCATTGGCAGGCTCAGGGTTAAGGCCCATGGCTTTGGTCCTGGGGATGGTTATGGCCTCTTTACCACAATAAGCCCTTGAGTTGGGGAGAAGAACCCAGCTGGGGCAGGGGGAGTGGGCAGAATATCAAGAGGAGAAAAAGGAGGTGAGAACAGTCACAGAAGAGTTTGAAGACATTAAGGGGAGACATTGAAGGAGCCTCGGTGTGAGCTCCATGCTCCTCAGCCAGAAAGTCAGATGTGCAGTTTGGGTGTGAGCCGTCAGAACCTCAGGCTTACCCATTCTGGGCAGAGCCTGCTCTTCTCCTTGTGGGCTGAGCCTGTGGGGCCTCACACTCTTGTCTTTGGGGTAGTGTTTCTGTTAAGAAGCTTGCCCTTTTCAGAAGGAGGAAGGATGGCATTCCTGACACTGCTGCACAGCTAGACAGGGAGGACGTCTGGCCTGGAGTGCCTGGCGCCATTCTTTACCTTTTCTAGAAGAGGGCATTGGGCTTTGTGACTGGTGCCCTGCTCTTATTAAATGTTGCTGGAAAAGCTGCTTGGGATCATGGAGCTCTCTTGAAAAGTCTGCGGTTTGGTGAGAAGGGCTTGAGCTTTTTGGGTAAGTGCTTAAGTGGAAGCATCTGGACTTGGCTGCGCCAAAGGAGGCTGGTTGGTGGTGGAGCAGGGACATGTGATGGGACTTGGGCGGGGTCTTAAATGAAAGGGCCAGAAAGCAAAAAGAATCCTCCCAGGGTGGCGCCTGTGGCTCAGAGGAGTAGGGCCCATATGCCGGAGGTGGTGGGTTCAAACCCAGCCCCCGCCCAAAAACTACAAAAAAAAAAAAAAAAAAAGAATCCTCTCAGTAGAGGATTCAGTAGAGCTGGGCTACGGCACACATGTTCTTAGGGATCTCTTGGAACTCGCCCAACAGGGAGTGGTTGGGAATGCCCAGTGCGTGTAGGTCACTAACCTGGTACAACGGGAAAAAGATGCTAAGCAAGAAATACTGCGTTAGTCCCCTGTCGCCACCCAGCACTGCCAACCTGCATCTAGGTTTAGGGCTGTTTCCACAATTCTGACAGTTCTCAGCCCTCCCCCCACCCCCCCAGCTTCAACTCAACTGATGGTCTAATCAGTACAGGCTGATCTGGAATGTCTAGGTGGGAATAAGCCTTGTATGTGCGAAACATTTTTGAAGTTGCAAAGCTTTAAACAAATGTTTGCTATTAGGAGCTACTGATACTGTGATTAGACAGGGACTGATTAGGCATGCCTGTTCAGTGGCATGCTTTTATTTTCTCCTCTTTAGTTTTTCTTAGGCTACTTAAGCTTCTGTTCATTGACAATAGAAGTGAAAACTCCACCTCTTCTCTTTTATTGGACTCAGACGTTCTGTGAAGGATTCAGCAAGTCTGATAGCAGCTTTCCGGCTGCCCAGTCCCCCTGTCCTGCTTTGACTCCTCTTTGCTATCTTGCTGTGCCTGGCCCCTCTGGCCTGGGGAAAGCTAATACCTGTGGCCCAGGAGAACTATCACTGCAGCACCTGTAAACTCCTACCAGGTTTTGAATTCCTACAATCTCACAACGTGTGTATTTTCACCAGGATTTCATAAATAGGTAAAGTGAGGCTCAGTGATGTTAAGAAATTTGTCAGGTCCTAGATAGCTCAGTAAGGTAGAAACTCAGATCCAAATGCAGGTCTGACTACAGAGCTCATGCTCTCTCTACTCCATGGCTGTTTAACTTCTTCTCTAGCTCCCAGGCATCCCTTTGCCGCCTGGTGATAGGAAACTAGAGAAGTGCTGTCAAAAGCACTGGGGACCTTGGTTTGATTTGTGAAGTTGACCTGTGCTAGCAGCAGTGCAGAGGGTGAGGGGCATGTGTGTGGATGAGGCTGGAGGCTTCCAGTTAGGAAGCCAGCAAGGTCATTCTGATCGGTGATGACAGCAGGCCAGGTGAGGATGAGGGGACAGATCTGAGGGGGTGAGGAAGGAGACTTTATAGAACCTGATGATGTGGATGTGTGTGAGAAAATGGAAGACCCAGGGTGACTTCTTGTTTCTGGCTTGGTGACCGTACTGGTATCACTGAAGTGAATTGGAGAGCATTTGGGGCCCTCGAGAGGGAAGAGGGTGTCAGGTATGGGAAGCATAGAACAGGGAGGGCGCTTGCTACCACCTCCCCCACACCCTACCATCTCCCTGGGTTTAATTCCCCACTGACTACAAATTGGTTTATTTTTATCAATAAGTCTATAAACATTTCTTCCATGCTTACAGAACAGGTGATCCCACAGGGATTTAGACACAAGGCAGGGTTGCTGGGGAGAGAGATGGCTGTGCACAGCTACTCTCCTCCCTTTCCTGCAGGATGAAAGAGATGATGGGAAGGTCCCATTTAGGTAGCCGGGATTGAGAAGAGTTGTCGTGGCACGGAGATGGGAGTTGAGCAGGGAGTTTAGTTTTATGCTGCCATGGGCATAGAAGAAGGAAAGCAATAGGTATAGCCAATTAATAATTAGGATCACTCCACTAATGATGAGTTGTTTGGTTGAGATGGGGCAGAGTTCTGCCCAGGGGTGTGTATAATGACAGTTAAAGTTAAAACCAAGTAGATTGAGTCACATGATTAAAGGCCATGCATTTCACCTGATGACTGGTGAGCAGCCCCTGAGACTTTGAAAGCAGAAGCGTGCTCGTATTGGTGTAGGGCTGTGTTTGTATTCCAGCACTTCAACTTTGGCCAGTATCAGAACCACCGGAATGGCAAGGTCAGCCGTGAGGGTCGGGGCCTCTCCTACTTACGCAGGGGTGGGCCTCTCTGCTTCATTATTTCTCTGGCGATGCCGATTAACATCAAAGTCTGGGGACCACTGAGATACGTGAATCTTTAGTGCTGAGTGATAGGGAGGGCTTCTTGGAGGCAGGGCCACAAGTTGGGAGGAGATTGCAGTTATCTAGGGTGAGGTAATCCTGGGACAGGTGAGGCTGTGGGAGCAGGTGAGATCACCACCAGCATGAGCGTGGAGAGGTGACGTGCTATGGTCTGACTCAGCAGCATTTGACGTACCTGACTGCACCCTTTGTCCTGAAACCCTTCGTTTGTCTCCTGGGTTCCCCTCTCACTTTTCCTGGTTGTTTGCTTCCCCTCCGTATCCTTTGTTGATTCCTCTTTTCTCTGATAGCTGCATGTTGGAGTGTTTCAGAGAGTCCTGGGCTGCCTCTATTTTTATCCACACCACTTCTTAAGTCCCTTCATGCAATTGCTTTAAATACTGTCTTTATGCAGACAATTCTGAAATTGATATCCACAGCCAGACTTCTCTCTAAACACCAGACTCCTATTTCCAAATGGCTGTTCCATGTATCTTCCTACACGTCTGTGGCCATCTTAAATTCGACATTTACAAAATTAGTGTCCTCACTTAACCCCCAGACACCCCACATTATTGGTCCTGCAGGGCTCCCCATCAGAGACTCCAGACGGAAACCTTGTGGGTGCACTTGACTCTTCTTTCTCATGTGTACGTCCAATCTATCAGTACCTCTTACTGGCTTTGCCCTTAAGGTATAAGACTACTATGGCCTGTGCTGCCTTTAACTCCTGCCTGGTTTGCTTTTGTTCACTGCTGTATCCCCTTACAGTCTATTTTCCAAACAACAGAGTAATCTTTTAAAAGGTAAGTCAGATCACGTTTACTTTTATGTTCAAAACCCTATAGGCAGATTTCCTTCTGGAAAGTAGAAGAGTGGGTGGAAGAAGACTGCATCTTCAGGCACATTGCCTAATCTGTTTTCTTACCTGTAACAGGGAGAATAAATCCTAGTTGGTGGGTGGGGATTAAGTGAGATATTGTTGGATAAATTATAGCAGGTAGCTAACAATTACCTACCCAACATATGGTACTGTACAGAAGACAGAAGCCGCACTGATTGAATCTTGACATGCCACACATTATCTCTTTTAATCTTTTTGATACTTTTAATTTTCATTTTAATCACTCTATAGTAACACAGTTTAAAGAGTCAAGTATCAAGCAATTGTTCATGATTTGTTAAAACAGCCATCTCCCAGACTGCCCATTCCATTGTTCTTTTTCAGATATAACTACTTAAAATTCTTTTAGTATTTATATCTGTATCTTTTAAAAACAATGCTTGTTCTGCTATGTTTTTCTATTGTCTAGTGGCTTATGAGTCCCACTTTAGAAGATGGGGATTCCTCCTCCTTTCCAGTCCTATCCTCTCACCCACAAGCAATTTCCCATTCGCGTGTTCTGCCAGTGGAATTTTGTTGAGACCAGTGTGTGGTGTTCCATTGTTAGGTTGATGATTACTTTTGCCTTTTGGTTTCTTTGAGTTCTTTTGCCATTTGTTTGGCTTTCCTATTTCCTTATCATTGAATTAAATTCAATTGCATAAATCTTTTAAGATGTTCAGATGCATTGAGTGTTCTGTCAATTTCCTATGACTGAAGAAATTTCTCCCCGAGCTTTTAGACTGGCTGTCCTTGAAGGCTTGCTGCGTCACCCTGCCACCTCCCTAATCCTCCTATCATGTTCTCTGTGTCCTTGTGCATTGCTGTCTTTCGAAATAAACTCCTCTGTTATTTTACTGAGAAGTTAAATCAGATGTTTGGTTCAATCTGCTTTATTTACCTGAGGTCTTTCTTGTTTACTTTTGCCCCTAATGATAAGATTGGTTTTTGTGCTGATGCTCAGAGTTTAAATAATTTTACCCCTAGACATGGAGGTAACAGTCAGTCTGACTATAAAACTTAAGTTCTTTTTCTTCTTTGTCCTTTAAAAAGAAAGTTGTTTGGGAGGCTGAGACAAGAGCATCACCTAAGCCCAGGAGTTGGAGATTGCTGTGAGGTGTCTGATACCAAAACACTACCGAGGGCAATAAAGTGAGACTCTGTCTGTACAAAGAAAAAAAAAGAAAGAAAGAAAGTTGTTATCAGTTAATATGGCATGGGACTGAGAATATAGGCACTTACATTAACTTACTTCATCTGTCTTCTTCCTTTTTATATTTTGATGCTACAAATGGCTTCTTGCTCTATTATACCAATTAGAGCAAGTTTCTTATGTTCTTTTAAGAGGCTATCTTTCAAGTGTAGGGATAGCAAAAGGTATTTCTTAAAATAACCATTTAAGAGCAGCTGTAATTTATGATTGGGAAAAGATTTTTGGTTTCCTATGATGTGGTGACACTTCGTCTGTTGGCCATTTGGGGATGGGAGTGGTAGGAGATGAATCCAAATTCTGTGGTTGTGTGGGGTTCTTAGCCAAGAACTCCTTCCCTTCCCGTCCCTAGGACTTGCCTTCTATGCAGAGATGGTGGCCCCTGGCCTGAGGCAGCGCTTAAGGATCAGGTCCCAGTTCTGGCTCAGCTATTTACAAAGCTCTGGAGATCCTGGAGGACCAGGGGTAATGGGACTCCCAGATCTGTTCCTGATTTCTTCCTCTATACTGGGCTGCATTAAGCTGTTCCAAATAGCAATTACAAACCTAACCCTTTCTATTGAGAGAAAAATAGCTGAGAAAATGGAATGGAAGGTTGCAATTCAATGTGGGTGGAGTAAGGTAAAGGTTTCCTTGCCCTGGATTTGTCTTAATCTGGAGTTCCTGCCTACTTATGATTTTTTTTTTTTAAATTATGAGACAGAATCTGACTATGTCACCTTCAGTAGAGTGCCATGGCATCACAGCTCACAACAACCTCCAACTCTTTGGCTTAAGGGATGCTCCTGCCTCAGCCTCCCAAGTAGCTGGGAGTACAGGTGTCCACCACAATGCCAGGCTATTTTTTGTTGCAGTTGTCATTGTTGGTTAGCTGATCGGGGCCGGGCTTGAACCTGCCTCCTCTGGTGAATGTGGCTGGTGCCTTAGGCACCGAGCCCATACTTATGATTTTATTTTTGCTGAACATGAAAGAAGTTAATATAGTATCTACATCACTGTTTGCCTCAGAACATACCAGATGATAGATGGCCGATTATGGCTCACTTTCTAAATTTTATAACATGTTCAGATCTTGCTCACTAGAACAAGGGTCTGACTGAGTCAACAGGTTGGAGTGCAATGGTACAATCATAGCTCACTGTAACCTCAAACTTATGGGTTCAAGTGATCCTCCTGCCTCAGCCTCCCTGAGGCGCCCACCACCACATTCAGCTAATTTTTTCTGTTTTGTAGAGTTGAGGTCTGACTCTTGCTTATTCTGGTCTATAACTCCTGGCCTCAAGTGATCTTTCCCTTGGTCTTCCAAAGTGCTAGCTCCAAATCAACTTTGAAATGCCAAATTGGCCTTTGTGTGGTACACTTCATGTGGCTGTCATCGTATATTGTCATTCAAAAACATGACTGTTTCTTCCTCACTGGCTGTTTTCCGCAGCTAAGGGGGTCATTTTCTCCCCTGACTAGTAGCAAAGAGATAGGTAAGGTCTTATATTAGCAGCAGCCCCAGGCTCAGATAGTGTCACAGTTGGGAAGATGGCAGCATTTGCAGAGGCCTGTGAGTGAAGGGAAGGATGAATAACGAAAGGACCATCTCTTTATTTTTCTTAAACAACACATCCTGCCTTATCTTTGTGGCCAGAGATGAGTAATTTCTTGGTATCAGAAGCCTGCCTGCTTCAGGGTCAAATGCAGAGCTGTGTTAAGTGTCAGAGAGAAGGAAAACTGGTTTGTCCATTATAACCACTGTCACTTCAGTGAGCATGCTTGTTCCTTCCTTCCCTGGGAACGTTGGGTGCCTCCTATTAGGGTCTCCATGGCATAGTGTTTATTCTGGTTGTCTACACTGGGTCAGGTACTTGGGTGGCTGCAACAGCTTCTCTCTCATTGGTAGGGAAAGTGATTTAAATTCCACTTCCCATTATCTACTGAGACATCACCCTGATTTTCACTGGCCCTTTGGATTATGACCTAGATTCTGGCTCTCTTTCCTAGCCTCTTTGGATTTTTGCCTCTTCCTGATGCTTTCTGACTTGTTCACCTTACTTTTCTCCAGGAGGCCTCCTGCATGTTGCTTCTGGTTTTTGTACTTTAGGCCTGTATCCCTGATGAACCTGGGCTCCCGAGGGAGATACTGTGTCCCTGTGGCAGGAACAGACGTGGAGGACACCGAATACACTGCATGTTGTCAGGTGGCACATTGGCCTCTGAGACCTGCAATATTGCGATATACAGTAGTCTCCCTTATTGACTGCTTTGCTTTTCTCAGTTTTACTTACCCAAGGTACAGAATATAAGATATTTTGAAAGATAGATCACATTCACATGCTTTTATTATAGTATAATTTTGTAATTGTTCTATTGTATTCTTAGTTATTGTTAATATCTTACTATGCCTAATTTATAAATTAAGCTTCATCATAGGTATGTATGTCTCCTATAGGTATGAGAGAAAACATAGCACTGTATATACAGGGCTCTGTAGTTTCAGGCATCCTCTGGGGGTCTTGGAATGTACCCCCCAAGGATAAGGGGAAACTACTATAATAAGAAATATATATTTGGTCTCCTTCCCAGTTTCTAGCGTAGAACTCTTAAAATCCTTGGATGGAGTAATAGGAGCTACTTTCTTTATTCATAATAAGCTGCTGTCAACCTTACCAGTTTATGCTAAAGAGGTGACTCCTGGAAACTGTGCTGGTTACCAGAGGAACCAGCCATGCTATTAGAGGGTTAAGACTTTGAACCCCTCTCCCAACCTGCTGCCCCACCTCTGAGGAAGGGAGGGGGCCTGGAGGTTGAATTCAGTCACTACTGATTGAATGACCAATGACTTAATCATGCCTAGGTAATGAGACCTCTGTGAGAAACCCTAAATGAAGTGCTCTGGAGAATTTCCTGGTTGGTGAACGCATGGAAACACTGGGAGGGTGGTGCCTCTGGGGAGGGCATCAAAGAACCACATACCCTTCCCACTCCGTACCTCTCCCCATGCCTGTGCCATTTGGCTGTTTCTGAGTTGTCAGAACCTCCACATCAGCTACCAGGATTCTCATGGAGGTGCATGGTATGATGGTATTAAAGGGTGTTGTGATCTTGCATGTATAAGGTGGAACTCTCTGAAATTTTTCTTTTGTTCTGTATTTGAATTTTCAGTGAGAGAGGAGGAGACTAAGCAGGCAGAGGAGTCCTGGCCTCTGATGCAAGTCATGTGTTGTGAACAGGATACACACCTTTGACTCATGTTTCATTTCAGGTTAGCTCCCACGGGTCCACCCAGCCTCCTGTTTGCCAAGTACAAACTCATCACTGGGCAGGTAGCCCATGGGTCTTCTTTCATGGTCCTTCTGTAGCAGGGGCCATAGACTGGGTACTCTGGGCTTGGCACCCTCTCCATTTTCACCCAGGTACTAGGACTCCCAATGAGACCAGTCACAGCTCATAAGTGGGCCCAGTCTGCTGACAATATGAAATCTTTGAGGCCACTTTATTTGTAATACACTGTATCCAGGCCTCTGGAGTGGTGGGTGTGATTCTCAGGCTACTCATTAATTGCTCTTGTCCTGCTTATGTGAATTCTGTGGTAGGTTTTGACTCATCTTGAGCAGCTGGATGTTCCTGTATAGTTTCACCAACCATTTTGTCTTTAGCCAACTACGTCCTGCCCTTCCCTGCTTTCTTGCATTTCATGCAACATCCCCTCTGCCTGGAATAGTGTGCTGTGCCTCATCTTCCAAGAAAGCTCCTACTTAATCCATCAGGACCCAGAGAAATTGCATACCTGCCTCTATCAGCACACCCTACACTGTGGCATAATTATTGGTTTATACATCTGGCTTCTCCACCAGACCATGTGGCCCATGGGGCTGAGACTGGTTCTGCCTTATTAGTACCCCCAATACCCAGCGCGATGCTACCTGCATGGATCTGTCTATTTATTCACAAGTATTTGTTCATAAACTTCCTTGTGCCAGGCACTCTACCAAGCGCTGGGAACCCAGGGGTGCATGAGGCAGACAGCTTCCCCGTGCCTCCCTGGAGAAGGTAGCCAGTTAGCGAGGAAAGAAATGCATGGAACAAGATAGGATGGAATTGCTGTGCTTCAAAGGGGCTGCCTTGGATTAGAGGTGGGCGGGGTAGACCTCTCCAAGAAGGTACTATAAGGATGAGAATAAATCAGCTGTGCAGTGAGCTGCAACATGAGCTCAAGACAGCAGGGTGGAAGGTGTAAACCTACAAAAAAGGAAGAGGTCTTGGAGTGTTTGGGGAGCAGACAAGAGACCAAGGCTGCTAAAGCATGAGGAGCCACAGAGAGAGATAGAGCAGTGAAGTTTCCCTGATCCCGCAGTTCTTTCAAAAGGCCACGTAAGGAGTTTGGAATTTTACCCCAAAAGTGGTGCGAAGTTTTTGGAGGAAGTATTTCAAACTTTAACTATCCTGTACTGAACAAATGAGAATCTGCTGATTATTGCTGCCTTCCTTTTTCCTGCTTCCTCTTCTTTTATTCTGACCAAGCTGGCTTTCCCTGAGACCCCAAGATTTCCACATCATATCTGCTCTGTGGCCGTCTGGGCTGCTGTTCTTACCTCAGAGCAGCTCTTTTCCTGCTACAGCCCTTTCTGTTTTCTGCAAGGGCTTTGAGGTGCCTGTGAGATTCCCTGACGCCATCCATGAGGCCCCTGAACATTCCCTCGAAGCTAACTGTACAGTGGTTCTGAGTCCCCAGGCCGAGTGCTTATTTGGCCTTTGCATCTGAGAGTTACTACCCTCTCCCCTTCCACACAGTAGTTGCGCGTCTTCCTCTTTCTTCTGCAAATGAACCAGCCTCTTGGTCTTATCTAGGTTCTCCCTCCCTGAACCTACCCTAATTTATTTTTTCCCTAAAACAAGGTCTCCTGTGTCACTTAGGGTAGAGTACAGTATCATGATCATAGTTCACTGCACCCTCAAATTTCCAGGCTCAAGTTCCTCCTGCCTCAGCCTCAGAGTAGCTGTGACTTGTAGGTGCATACCAATGCACTCAGCTGATTACTGTTATTACTTTTTGTAGAGATAAAACTGCAGTGTTGTCAGGTTGGCCTCAAGATATCCTTTTATCTTGACCATCTAAAGTGCTGAGATTACAGGTATGGACCTACCACCATTTGGCCCTACTTTTGTTTAAAGTCTCATCTATGAAATTTTAACGACCTTTTATTTGTGATATCAATCGTATGACTTAGATGCTATTATTCCCATTTTACAGATGAGGACACTGAGGCTCAGAGATCACACAGTATGTAGCATAGCTGGCTGATTCTAGAGCCCATGTATTTAATTGCTGCTTCCAAAACTATCCAGTATGGTTCTTTGTGGTCCTGAAATCCTTATCCACATGTGTCCAAAGCCGCTCCTTCATGGTGCCCACTGTCCTCTCTTCAAAGGTCCCACTTCACAAGGAAAACAGAGACCCTCAGAACCATCTATTTGCTGGCCTGTGCCATGCTTGGAAGTGAGACCCATGCCCTCTTGCCCCACAGCACTTATGCCCTTTAGGCACATGCGGAGGTTTTGCTGAATAGGCTAACAAACCACTCACGTTCAAGTTTATGGACATGAGCTAAGTCTCTTCTTAGTATTACAAGGACTCTTGTAGTCCCTCCCTGCTACCCAGGGAAGGCACAGAAAGCAAGACAAATGAGAAAAGGTTGCAGGAGGAGTTTAGCCTAAAGATCCTTCTAGGAGTCAGATTTATTCAGAGATGGAAGCAGTTACCCAGGGGATTGCTGGGGAGTGGGAGGGTGGGGATTGGCAGTTCCCTTTAGCTGTAGTTAGGACCCGTAGAGGGGAAATTCAGCCTTAGGGGAGTGGCTAGACCATGTATCCTTGGAGATCTTCAGCCCTGAGAGGATGGGATTCTGAACTTTGAATGGTGCTGAGTAGAGTGGGTCTAAGATGGACAGTTATAGGGCTTCTGGCAAAGTGCCTTCTTCACATCATTGTGACTGAGAAGACCTTCCTAGGCAGGCCACACTGGCCCATTTGGAGAAGTGGAAGTGGCAGTTGAGCCTTCTCAGCCTGGATCACACTTCCCAAGGAAAGCGTGGGGTAAATGCAGACCTGACAGAATGGGTGCTGTGACTGACCCAGTCCCTGCTGTTGCAGTGTTGTATATGCCCTGATTGAGTCCCCATTGGCTGGGGACTGCTGTGGCGAGGTAGAACAATCACTTTCTTGCTGCCGCAGGTGATTCTGGAGAAGTTCGGTAGTTTTTCATTACAGAAGTGAATGGGATCACGTACTATAGATTCATGGAAAAAGAGGACTCATGCCAGGAGGGAGCAGCCACAGAGATGTAGCAACTACATGTGGGCTCTGAGGATTCTTATGAAAGTGCTTTGTGTGATGGAGGCATTAAAGGGTTTTGCAGTCTTCTGTGCCTAATGTGGAACTCTGACTTTTTCTGTGCTCTGTATTTGAATTTTCAGTAAGAACAGGAAGAGACTAAGCAGTCCGAGGAATCATGGCCTCTGATGCCAGCCATGCACTGGAAGCTGCCCTGGAGCAAATGGATGGGATCATTGCAGGTACGCTCTGGGACACCCAGCAACTGACCTCTCTTCCTACACATTGCAGAAAATGTTTGCTCTCATTTTATTGCTGTTACTATTCTTCTCCTCCTTCTCTTCTTCCTTATTATTATTATTATTATTTTAGCATAGAGAGAAGCCTCTTTTTGTATTTATGTGAAGATAATGTTGTTATGCTTGTTCTCTGTTCTTTTCCATTGGTCTAATTTTCCTATTCTTTCCCCAGCACCACACTATGTTTATTGTATCTTATAGTAAATCTTGAAGTTGGATAGAGTGCCAGTCCTCCACCTTTGTCTTTGAAGTTGGATAGTATGCCAGTCCTCTAATTCTTCTTCAATAGAATTTTGTCTAGCTTGGATCTTTTGCCTTTCCATATAAACTTTAGAATCAATTTGTTGGTATTCACAAAATAACTTGCTGGAGTTTTGATTTGGATTGCATTGCATCTATAGATCATGTTGGGAAACAGTGATACCTTGATAATATTGAATCTTTGAGGACTGAATGAGATGCCTTGTAAGAAGGCAGCCTTGTGTGGGGTCAGTGCCTCTTCCTGCCTCTTAATTTCTCCCTGTGGGCATTCCTAAAATGATGGAGGTGCTGACAAAATTCCTTCTGCTTCTGAGAGAAGATGATGTGGCTGATCCTTAAGGCCTTGCGTTGGCCCAGAATCTGCAGTTGAGAATCCGGGATGGGTGTGGGAGGGAGGGGCCCTAAGTGAGGGTGGTGTGAACTGCAGGAAACATATTTTCCTAACCTTTCAGTGATCCTCCTGCCTCAGCCTCTGGAGAAGCTGGGACTCCAGGCACCTGCCACCATGCCTGGCTAACTGTTCTATTTCTTTGACGAGAAGGTGTCTCACTCTTACTCAGGCTAGTTTTAAATGCCTGGCCTCAAGTAATCCTCCTCCTTTGACCTCCCAAAGTGAGCCATGCACACTTGTAATCCAAAGTACTCCCTCCTTCTATTTCCTTAGTCTTCCATTCTGTAATGCTTACAAGAATTCCCTGGGCTACTGTCTGGAACTGAGATGAGAGTGTTGTAGAAAGTCTAAGATGCTCCAAGGTATTCTTTGCAGATCAGTATAGAGCAATACCTATAGCCAAACTACTTGGTTCAAATCCTAGCTCAACAAGTTATGTGCATGATCTCTGTCTTGATTTCCTTATATTTATAATTGGAATAATAATGGTACCACCTTAGAGAGTGGTCTATCTTAACACGTCAGGTGTTTAAAACAACGCCCAGCGTGTAGTAAGCACTGTGGCATGTTCTTGATAAATTTAGGAATGGCAAAAAATATTTATCATGTTGACTCTTTTCTAGAAACACAGTGGAGTTCTCATTTATTGATGCTCTTATTTTATCCATTTGAGTTTTGTGGTTTTCATCATGCATGTGTGGATAAGGCTTGTACGTTTATTGCTAGACTTGCTCAGCGTCTATGAGATTGACATGTAGTCTGATCTCTGCTTCTGCTCTTGCCCCCTTAGAGATGGTTTTCCATAGAACCAAAGAGTAATCCTTACAATGTAAATTAAATCACATCTTTCCTCTTTCTAAAACTTTTCAATGGCGTCACATCTCAGGGTAAAATCATAATTCTAGTACTCTGAGAGGCTGAGGTGGGTGGATTGCTTGAGCTCAGGAGTTTGAGACCAGAGACCAGCCTGAGCAGGATCTACTGTCACTACTAAAAATATAAAAATAAACCAGGCCTTGTGGTGGGCACCTGTAGTCCCTGTTATTCGGGAGGTTGAGTCAGGAGGATTGCATGAGCCCAAGAGACGGAGGTTGCTGTGAGCTATGATGCCACAGCACTCTACCTAGAGGATGAGACTCTGTCTCAAACAACAACAACAATAACAACAACAAAAGTCCTCAGGATGTCAAGCAACGTCATAATGTGATTTGGCCTTTACTGCATCTGGCTTATCTTACTTCATCCAGGTCTGCTGGCTGACTCAGGGCCTTTTTTTTGGCATCCCTTCCCCTAGAATGCTCTCCTTTGGATCCAGATATATGCTAAAATGTCACTGTATCAGAAGGCCTTCTCTGACGTTGTCTAGCATAGCAGTCCCCTGTCACTCCATCTTTGTATTCTGTTTATGCTTCTTTATAGCACTAATCACCAACAAACCTATTATGCTCATATTTATCTCTTTGCTTATTGTCTGCCTTCTGTACTAGAATGACAGGTTCTGCCTATGTACCATATTTTGCCATATATAATGCGTACTTTTGGGGCCAAATTTTGGAAGAAAAAATAAAGATGCACATAAGTTTGGGTCAAAAACATGGTGTGTATTATACATGGAAAAATACGGTACCTCCAGTGCCTTGCCTGATCTGTGGTACATAGTGAGTGTTTAATAAATATTTGTCTCATGTATATTCTATTTTTTTTTTTTTTTGCAGTTTTTTTTTGGCCAGAGCTGGGTTTGAACCCGCCACCTCTGGCATATGGGGCCGGCGCCCTACTCCTTTGAGCCACAGGTGCCGCCCTATTCTATTTTTTTTTTTTTTTTTGTTAATAGGATCTATATTTCTTTGGTTAGGAGGCAGTTATTAGTTTCTGTATGTATCCTCTATATTGCTGTACTTCAATTTTTATTTTTTTCTATTTGTGCCTTTGGCTGATCCTTTTCAAATAAGAAATTACTAATTCTTTTATTATGAAGACTCAGTAGTTGGCATATTCTGTAAACCATCTCTTAAGCAGTAATTGGCTCACAAGGCATTTAATAGGAGTTATTTGACAGATCATTCAACGTTGAAGTTATTAATGTCTGGATGGCACATATTCTATGCTATTCTTGATGAAAGGAATGATAATTATTCAATGTCTTTATTCAGGACACTTTTTCCTTATTTCAGATGTTAGCCAAACTGGGTCAAAGTGTTTAATTAGGAACTTCTGTGGTTATTAATGAGGAGTACAGAGTTAGTTAGATTGTAGCGGTTTGAATCCCAGCTCAGCCACTTACTGCTGGCCGTGGGATTTTTGCACAAATTCCTTAATACTCCTGAGCCTTAGTTTCTTTATGGATAAAATGATGGTAATAATATTACCTATCTCATATAACTGAATGGACTGAACTAATGCAGGTAAGTAGTGCCTGACAGTAAGTGTTCAATTGGTATACATTATTTGTTTATTTGTTTCATTCATTTTAGTATTATTATTATTATTTTTACCACCCAAGGTCATAGTGTTGGTAAGCAGTAGAACCAAGATTTGAGTCTAGGGCCACCTGAGTCTTTTCTAAACTCCTTTCATTCCTGGGTTGGTTTTGTGGTACTATGTGGGGAAGTCTATAGGAGAAAAGGGTTATTATCCAAGAAGAGGATATTGTTCTGTTCTTGCTCACAATCTTTTAACCAGAGTGGCTTTGTTCTTGTCTCATACTCGTTATTCCTTCCAGGCAAGGGTTCCTTTACTTGAAAGGTGACACAACTAAAAGAAAGTTTGAAAGCTAGCACCTTATCAGGATGCCACAGATCCTACAGATATAACATTTTTGTGTGAACATTTAAGTCTTCCTCTATAGCAGCGGTTCTCAACCTGTGGGTCTTGACCCACAGGAACTGTATTAAAGGGCTGCAGCGTTAGGAAGGTTGAGAACCACTGCTCTATAGTCTCTTAACTTGAGATTGAATGATGTCAAGTAGTACCACCACCACCCAAAGACACAACTGCTTTTGCATCTGTTAAAATAATCAAACAAGTGCTCAAAGACTGTATTATTATCTCACTATTTGAAAACATAATTTATTTCAATAGAAGACATTTTTATGGGCTTCCTATCCTCCCCAAATCGTAGCCTATTATACAAAAACAACACAGATTCCTACTAAAATGGATGTGTTCTTTCAAAAATGATTTCTAATAGTCATACCATTACATAACAAGGAATTTCCTTTTGTTAATTACTCTATAGCTGAGGTCCCCAACCTTTCTGCCACTAGGGACTGGTTTTATGGAAGACAATTTTTCCATGAACACTGTGTGTGGGGTGTTTTGGGTATGTGTCTGCAAGCAATTGATTTATTATGGTCTCTGCAGTCAAACTTCTCTGTTAATGATAATCTGTATTTAAAGCTGCTTCCCACGGCTAGCATAACTGCCTCAGATCCACCTTAGATCATTAGGCATTAGATTCTCATAAGGAGAATGCAACCTAGATCCCTCCCATGTGCAGTTTACAGTAGGGTTGATGCTCCTTTGAGAATCTAATGCTGCCCCCATCTGACAGAGGGAGAGCTCAGGCTGTGATGCAAGTGATGGGGAGTGGCTATAAATATAGATGAAGTTTCACTCACTTGCCCTCCACTCACCTACTGCTGTTTGTCCTGGTTCCTAATAGACCATGGACTGGTACTACCTTGCTGCCCGGGGGTTGGGGACTGCAGCTCTATAGTAGAACAGGTTTCCGTTTATCTTCCAAAACTCCTTCTGAAAAGAGTACACTCTGTGTGTGTAATACCAACATTTATATAATTAAGACTTTAATGCAAAAAAAAGTGTCCCCCTCCACCATCACTGAAACAATGCACTGAAGATGGTTGGCATTCCTATAAACAGACCAGTAGTACTCTGAGAAGGCATCCTGATGCACAGGTAGCAGTATTGTCTGAAGGTGGTCCGCATCTTGGGAGATGTGAGAGATAGAAATTGATTCTTGTAAATGCAAAAGAAATGCCTTGTAAGTAAGTAGGACTATTAAATGAAACTCTGCGTAAAGTTAAATTCTTGAAATCTGTCTGGGCACGGGGCAGGTATGACGGCACTTTACCAGGATCCTAGAATTTTTTATGAGAAAGCTGGGAAGAGGTAACTGTTGGAGACTCCAGGACCTATGTTAGTGATTTGTTTCTAATACAAAAGACCACTGTTTTAGTTTCCAGTAGGAGGTTAACCTTTGATCTAGTCATCTTCTTGATCAGTCCTTGTGATTCTGCCTGAAAATAACTTAACTGAGTTACACTCTTGACAGTTGAAATTGAACTATGTATTGCTTAATTACATCTCTCTGGGTGGCTTAGAGCAACTTCATAAATGCTACTAATTTTGCATATTAGCTTCATTTATGAACTAACAGATTCAGTGTCTACTCTGTCAGTCCACTTGTGGCATAGAACCAGAGAACCATGTGGTCAGACACAGAGGGCCACTTATTTCTCCCTCTGTGCAGGAGATTACTTATGCAGTTATCTACAAGCTGTACTCATTGATGAGGAATAGTTAAAAGGAGTCTGTTTTAGGACAGTTAAAAAAGAGGTTGGCTGGGTGAGATAGATAGCTCTTATCTCTGGGAGGCTAAGTTGAAACTATTGAGCTCAGGAATTTAAAACCAGCGTAAGCAAGATCCCATCTCTACTAAAAATAGAAAAAAACAAAATAGCTGAGCACTATGATGGGTCCCAGCTGCTTGGGAGGCTGAGGCAGGAGGATCATTTGAACCCAGGAGTCTGAGATTGCTGTGAGCTAGGTTGAAGGCAGGGCACTCTAGCCTGGGCAACAGAGTGAGAATTGATCTCAAAAAGAAATTAAAAAAAAAAAAAAAAGATTCCCCTGTCTGCTGGGTCTTTCTGCCAACTCTGATTAGTGGCTGGGTTTGTAAAAAGAAAAAAAGCAAAGATTGTGTAGGGACAGAGAAAATTTTGATCAAGGCTGTCCTTCTTCACCATGGCTTGTGAGTGATGTAAGCCTGAGATGTTAAAAGGCTGCTGATGAGTCTGTGCTCTGAAGTTTAATTTTTTTTAATTTTTTGTTTTTATTTATTATTTAGTTTTTTGATACAGAGTCTCACTCTGTTACCCTGGGTAGAGGGCTGTGGCATCATCACAGCTCACAGAAACCTCAAACTCCTGGGCTTAAGAGATCCAACTTGCCTCAGCCTCCTGAGTAGCTGGGACTACAGGTGTTCTGAAGTTTTATTTGATTCTGTCTGCTTCCCTGAGGATAGGGAAACTTAAACTTTCCTGTTTCCCATAGCAGGTATGACTTTCTTCAGAAGGGAGTCTGAGTGGAGGTTTAGAGGAGGATGAGGGGCTGAGCTGGCCTTTGTGTAAAGAGGTCAAAATGCCCACTGTGCCATCACTGGTCAACAGCCATCACTCTGCTTTTTCCTTACTGATCAATCCCACCTCTTGCTCCTTTTTGGAAGGAAAGCATGCCTCACTTTCTATTCTATGGAATAGTTTGGAGAAGACTGGAATATGTTCTGTAAATACTTAGTATAGTGGTGTAGGAACTGACCTGCAAAACCGTGTGGACTTGGTTTTTCTTGTTGGAGGGTTTTCTTTTTTTAATGGTAGTGGAGTTAGGTTTTAATTTCTTCTTAATTGAGTCTTAGAAAATTATATTTTTCTAGAAAGCTGTCCATTTTACTGAAGCTTTCAATTTTGTTAGCTTTACAGCTGGCCATTTTATATTTTCTAAAATAATTTGTTACATTAGAATTATTCACTTCTTGAATGTTTGGGTAGAAGAAAATTGTAAAAGTATTTGACTTGGTGTTTTGTCTGTGGAAACAATTTTAAGCTGTGATTCAGTTTCCTTGGAAGACTGTTCACATGATTTTTCTGTGTTATTTTATCCAGTAGTTTCTTTTTGTGGCAGATTTTAGTGGTTTGATCAAAACATTTACTCAAATATATGGAATTCTGGGCTTTATATTTTCGAAGATTTTATATTTGTCTCCGAGTCATAGTTTACTGTATGTTTTTTATAATCTCTTTTGGTAGCATCAAAGAACCGGATTTCTTTATTCCATTCAAATTTTTGAGTTTAATCTAGAGAGTTTAATGCATTTATAATTACTATAATTACTGGTATACAGGTGTGTGTACTTATTTCTCAGATTTTGTGTTGTTTTTTCTTTTTAACATTTGTTTGTTTGTTTTTGCCTTTGCTAGCTTCTGTCGTGTTATCAAATTGTTGTTCTTTAAAACTCTGTTAGGAAGTATCTATTTGTATTCTTTTAATGCCCATCTTTATATTTTTTAACATGCATCCTTAAAATGAAAGCAAAAGGTAAATGTGTCTTTGAAGAATATTTCAGAAATATTCTTCAAGAATATTGACTCTTAAAATGTTGTACTTCCCATCACTGCCCATTCTTCCACTTTATTTTTGTTTAGTATTCTACTATTATCTTAACTTTATATCCCCCCCAATTTTTATGTTGTTGTTGACAATAACCAACAATTTTAATTTCTCCAGTCATAGTTGGTTCTTTTATCCCACTTTTTCTTTGGAGGGTGGGCTTGGTGTACTTTCTTCTTTTGAAAGGAATAGGTTTGCCCATAATAAATCACATTAATCATCTTCGGGAAAATGTATTTACTGTTTTTAATCTTGAGTGACATTTTATCTTGTATAGGCTTATAGATTGGGAGCTATTCATAGGTATTATTCTGGGGACTTATTGCCAATGAGAAATGTGTTAACAGTCTAACTCTATTTTCTCTCTGGTTGCTTTTAAATTTCCTCTTTATCTTTGGTTTCTACAGTTTCACTGTGTTGTTTCTAGGGTGGGTTTGTTTTGATGTGTCCTTGGGACTCTGTATCTGTAAGAGGACTCAAGTTTTCCGTTATGGAAGATTCATAGCCATTTACACTTTCACTGTTTTCTTGGCTACTTCCTCTATATTTTCTGGAATTCCTGAAGAATTGTGTTAGCCCTCATCATTGTATCTTTCTGGTCTCCTAACTCCTCTTTCATATTTTCTGTTTGTATCTCCCTACAAATAGATAATTCTTTAGGTCTATATTCCTTTTGTCTTCTGTTTAATCTGTCCGTGTAATTTTTAACTTTATTGGCTGTATTCTTTATTTTGGCTTGCATTTGGTTCTTTTCAAATCTTCCCATTCTGTTTTCATATTTTTCTTTCATCACAGTTTCTATTTCTTTCTTTCCCTTTTCATTATGGAAAACATATTATATATGCCCAAATACACATATATTCTCTAATAGACAAATATTTGCTAATAATGTATTGATTTAATTTCACAAATATGTATAAGCACTTATGTAAAATAATTTATTAATTTCTTATCTCAGTGGCACATTTTATGAAATAATTTTATTGAAGCTTTTTACATTTATTTCTGTTTTTATCATGCAAGCTAGTTTTTTTTTTTTTTTTTCTTGTAGAGACAGAGTTTTACTTTATTGCCCTCAGTAGAGTGCTCTGGCGTCACATAGCTCACAGCAACCTCCAACTCCTGGGCTTAGGGGATTCTCTTGCCTCAGCCTCCCAAGTAGCTGGGACTATAGGCGCCTACCACGACGCCCGGCTGTTTTTTTATTGCAGTTTGGCTGGGACCGGGTTTGTACCCACCACCCTTGGTATATGGGGCTGGTGCTCTACTTACTGAGCCACGGGCACTGCCCTGCAAGCTAGTTTTTGAGTAAGCAGGGCATTCTAGACCAGTTGTAGAGCATTTGGGAATATTGATAAAATGGAAGTTCATAGTTTTAGGTTTGAGTTCTGTTTTTCTAACAAGTTCTCAGGTATTAATAACACTGCTTATGTAAACCCCACTTTATAAGTGGCGAGGTTTTAGAGAACATCATTCTCACTTGTAAGTTGTTTTAAATGCAATTAAAAAAAAATCTACATATGATATTGTCATCAGATATTTTATCACATGCCAAAGAACCCCATTTAAATGATGAGATCATTTTTCAAATGTTTATCCTGTATGTCTTTTTTTTTTTTTTTTTTTTTTTTTTTTTTTTTGCATAATGTTTTTTTGTTGTTTTGGGTTTTTTTTGGTATTCTTTTAATTTTTGCCCTTTTTTTTTTTGTTGTTTTTTTTTATTAAAACACTGTTTTACACAAAAAAAAAAAATAACTTTTTGCAAAAAAAAAAAAAAAAAAAAAAAAAAAAAAAAAGACATACAGGA
>CAUYON010127258.1:0-51147 GCA_963573935.1 Arctocebus calabarensis | reverse complement strand
ACTTGGGAGGCTGAGGCAAGAGAATCACTTAAGCCCAAAAGTTTGAGGTTGCTGTGAGCTGTGATGCCATTGCACTCTATTGAGGGTGACACAATGAGAATCTGTCTCAAAAAAAAAAATTATTTTAAAAATCAGTAACAGCGTACCAAAGGGCCTAGAGTAAAATTTACTCTTACCAAAGTTAGAAGATGGATTTGCACTTTCCAAAATGAAATGACTTCAACCCCAGTTTTAGTAAGAACACATACTTATATATTCATTATATACTATAATACATAAACAGATATACATAATATTTAATGATATCCACAAGTGGATGGTAATTTGAAGTTTATAAAGCATCGTGCAAGTATGATGTCTTTTGATAGTCATAATAACAGATCATTTGGCATGACCAATGTTGTTTCAGTTTCGCTGTTTAAAATAATGAGGCTTAAGGTTAAGTAAGGTCCAAGGTCACCTTCCTTGTTCATTGATTCCTAGATGTCTCCCCTCACTTCCAGTGCTGCACAGCTACCCTAAGATCTTTAAATTATCTTGGCAATTGATTAATCAATCTCATTTTGAGTTCCATCTTGCTCAAAAGACAGATGAGGATTTTGCCCTAATCTTCATATAGATACTAAAAAGACCATAAGTCAGTCAGAAAAGTTAGTACACACATGCACATACATATGCACACACACACATGTCCTAGTAACTAAACAGGACTGAAGTGGTTGATAGTGACATTAGAGACAGTAATAGTTTCACCAAAAAAGACAACAAGAAGTGAAGATTTAAAAATTAAAATGACAGAATCTCCACTGTTTATTACATCCTGCATGTTCAAACTCTGGCATGATATCAAATGATAATTTTTCTTCTTATCAATGACACTTCAAAGACTCATTCAAAAAATGTAGAGTATTTTGCATTGATAAAAATGTAAAATAAGAGGTACAAAAAACTCCCTTGTTTTGTTTCACAGGGTTGCTATTTGTGGGAAGAAGAAGGGGAATGGCTCTGCTGGTGAAAAGGTAAGTACAAACTCAGGGGCCTACGTTTCCAAAGTCTAGCTCAAAAATAATATGTGTAAATGCTACTGAACGTTTGAATTTTCCAAGAACCTCAATTTTTGTTATCTGTAACAAAAGAGCAAACTTATTTCATGAGTTAATATTCAGAACATGGATAGCTTATATGAGACTGCTTTTGTTAAGTTACTTTGGTAATTTTACCCAGCAAGATCTTTTAAATAGTATACCTTGGAGAAAACGAATACAATGAGAACTACACAGCACATATAAAGTGCAATGTAAACGCTTCCTGATGGGGTGATGAAAACACAAATGATGTCTACAAATTACCAGTTCTGCCTCTGACTAAGCCACTACAGAGTGAGTTTGGCAGTGTTAATCTAGCAAAGTACAGATTTTTAAAAAATGATCATAGGACCTCTTCTGACAGATGTTACCTCTCCAAGCAACACCTGATACACAAGTCTTAAATAATGTGAAGACAAAATTGGTTTCTTAGCTATCAAGTCTGAAACATACATGCCTCTCCTCTAATTGCTGACTGCTTCATTGGGGGAGGGAATGGAGCTCTCTTTCCTACATCTTCCTGCTCAGCAGAAGGCATGACTTGAAGCAGTGTTCTTTTTTAAATTTATTTTCATTATATACATTTAAAATTTGGGATGTATGACATGGTGTAAGGTAGGCAAAGGTAGGCAGATTAACATATTTGTCACCTTCCAAAGTGTTGTTTTTGTTATATATATATATATATATATATATTTTGTAAGAACATCTAAAATCTACTCTGCAGCTTTTGCAAAGGTTTCCAGATGTGGTTACATTAAAGGTGGTTCCCTAGGGAAGAGCACATGCCTCCAGCATAGGGGCTTACATTTTCATCAGGTTTATCAATTTCTAGATACATCTTGTCTTAAGTTTTAAAATAGAATTCCTTCTCCTTCCCTTCCACCTTCCTTCCTTTTCTTTCTTCCTAAAGTGAAAAACAGCAGATCACTTGAGTGATCATTTTATCCTTGCTACTTGCTGTAGGATCACTGGTGCCCTCTGTAACTGAAGTGGGGTGGTTACCCAGTTCTGTTAAGGCCTCCTACTTGCAGTTGAACAATAAAACTTGTTTTAACTAGTGTGCTTAATTTTAAAGAACTAAATATCTTCCTAAACATCTCTCTCTCTCTCTCTCTCTCTCTCTCTCACTCAATAGACATACTCAATAGTTCTCCCTAGATCAGGTTTTCTGGCAAAGTTCTGATGTTTCTCAAAAATCCAGTCTTTTCTTATCCTCATGCTAACATGTGACCTGGTTCCTTCATGTCTGTTGTACCCACTAATCTCTGTATTGTCCACTAGGCCTTAACCTGGCAGCTCAATGGCATCATATGGGCTGAGGACTTTAAAAAATTGCCCCATGCCAAACCCCATGACAAGGGGCTTTGACTTGAGTGACCTGGGCTCAGGCTTCAATATTCTTGAACGTTTCCCCCAACTGTGGAAGGAGCAGCCACACTGGCTTGGTTCATGCCTATAATTCCAACACTTTGGGAGGAGGCCAAGGTGTGAGGAGTGCGAGAAGCCTGGAGTACCAGACCAGCCTGGGCAACATAGCAAGACTCCATCTATAAAAAATTAAGAAAAAAATTAGTTGGGCATAGTAGCACAGCCTGTAGTCCCAACTACTTGGAAGGCTTAGGCAGGAGGATCATTTGAGTCCAAGAACTGCAGTGAGCTATGATCATGATCCTGCACTCCAGCCTGGGTAACAAAGTGAGACCCTGTTTATAAACAAAACCCAAAAACTATTGGCTAGTTCTTATAACATTGTAGCTCCAGATGGACCCCAAGACCTATTAGGCCAAGTTACAGAGAGATTTTAAGCTAAGAACTCAAATGGGGTGTACTCTAGCAATAGTATTTTAAACAACCGAGCTGAAGGACCCTTTGGGATTTGGCTAAATTCATGCTGTGACTCACCGGGGTGGTTTGCCTAGGATGTGGTGTTTGGGTCATCCTGATTCCAGGTGCACTGGTGGGTCTGGCAGCATGGCCAACACTGTTTGCCTCTCAGCTTCTTCTCCCTGGCAAACCTGTTATACTGGCCTCTGAGTGGAGGTTTTTCCAAGTTCTTGGTGATAACTAGGAAAAAATTTTTAGAATGCACTATGTAAGCCAAGCAAGCAACAGGTTTTCATTGAAAGCGAAAGCACATTCTCAGGAGAGAGAGCAGACAGGCTAAAAAAAAAAAAAAAAAAAGAACATTGGTGGTGGGAGGAAGTGGTTTTAGGTCTTTTATAGTTTTACTAATTGAGGGGAAGAATATTAAAGACCAAGGGGTTGGCTTTTACTAAGAATTTAGGTAGTAATTCTTAGAATTGGGTTCGCTCCCACTTTTATACTTCATATAATTGTTTTGAAATTGTCACAATGATTTCAAGGGTGGAGAAGTTTTAAAACCACAATGTAAATGATACTATTGACCAAAGTTCACGTAAGGTAACAGAGCTGACAAGCCAGGGAAGGTGTTTTTGGCTTGTGGTCATCAGCCCCTCTAGTTAGCTTCTGCCAGAGGGTTGTTTACTTTAACAGCTGCTTCCAGTCTTCAGGCCCCTGCATCTAGTATCTGCCATCTTACTCTTGTTCTCTAATAAACCCACAGAGGCCTTGGGAACATCCCGGTTCTATGAAGCAGAGTCTGAGAGATACTAGAGGCCTTGGACACACATGTTCCCTCTTGTTGGGCTCAGCCCATCCTGTGAGCCCTGGCTTTACTTTGATTTTAAATCCCCACTCCTCTAAGAATGTGACATTTCAGGGGACTTGCTCCATTCCCAACATTCAGCAGACTTTCCCCTCACCTTTATCACAAGGGGGACATGTGATGTAGAAGGGAGAAAATATATAGACCATTGTTTCAGTAGCCATACCTTCACCTCCATTACTGATCCTTCAGGCTATTAAAGCAACCATTTGGGGGTGTCCTGGTGTGAATATGTATGTGTGCACATGTGTAGTGTGCGTGCATGCTATGTGTGCACATTTATGCCTGCTTCCTACCTTCATGCTCTGGTTCTAGGAGTGCCTGTTGTCTTTGATATGAGCTGTACATATATTTTCTCATGGATCAGCACTTGGGGCTCCTCCTATGCCCCCAGTCACTCTAACTGTATCAAAAAGAAAATCAGGTCAGTAAATGTGGCTGCCTAAGTTGTTGCTGGCACCTCAGATGGATCCTGAGAGAAGTGATTGCAGAGAAGAGTGAACAGTCTCGAGTAACTCCTTTGTCACACAGATCAGCTACCCCCATCTTAGGCAAGTCACTTTCTCTAAGCCTCAGTTACTCTGTGTGAGTATCATAAAAATTGCCATGAGAATCCAATGTAATAAAGTCTATAAAGTGTTTAGCAGAGCCCTGGCACGCAGTAAGCTTTAAATAAATGTTGTGAGCCATAGAGAAGCTCATAAATTCTTTGTCAGAAATTTACTTCATCTGCTCACCACAACATTTTGTGCCCCCTCCTTGGTCATCTGCATGTGATGGAATTGCTAGATCTCTAGTTCCTCTGATGATTTAAATGTTTTGTTCAAAGGAAAGATTCAGTAAGGCTTCAAAGGAAGATGCCCCCAGGTTAGTCCATCTCCAACTTTAAGGAAATCCCAGCATGGGAAAGACCCCTGGAAGGGGAGGAGGCATGGGAGGCTGCTCAAAGGCCATCCCTCCCCTTCAGGAGTCTGGACACTCTCCAGTCCCTATCCTGCCTGCTTGGGTGGGCGAGGAGCTGTTTCCCTTACTTACTTATTGCAACATAGTGAATGCAGCAGAGAGAGGGCCCAGAGTCCCACTTCAACCTGTGTCCTCCTTCCTGGAATGATCGGACCTCAGAATGTTTGGGCAACAAGGGTTCTGGCACCACAGCTACACCCCTTCTGAAGATCAGTGCTCACTGCTCACTCTGCAGGCAGCAGAAATTTCATGGTGACTTCCAGAGGCAGGATTAGGTCAGAGCCTGACACAGATGCAAATCAGAGGGATTTTATTCCATAATCTGAATGGATGTTTTGTGCTTCCAGGAAACCAATACATTCCCCTCCTTCCTGTACCCACTGGGCTTCCCAGCTTCCCAGCTTTGATCTCATGGCAGTGGAAGGGACAGCTTGGTGGCTACTCAGGCAGCTTAGGACCCTCCTGGGCTTCCAGGATAAGGCACAGCAATTTAATAATAAGGTAGGGAGAAAAAGGTACACTCTGATAATGCCCCTGTGATTAGGGTCCCCAAATCCAGTTTCTAAAAAATAACTCATGGGTCCCTCTTCTCTCTTCAAAGGCGATTGGAGAAACTCCTTGACATCTAAGTCATCATTTGTTTACAAGGCCCCATTTCAATGATCAGTTGGAAGCTAATGTTTCACAGACCACATGTCTGCACGCTCACCTCCCTCATTGTTTATGGAAGAACAAAACCGAGATTTCCAAGCGGCTCTTCCCAGGGCCTGGCCGGCGGGGCGGGGCAACGCTCCCCGCCACGGGATTCTCTGGGCTCCGGACGGTTCAGTGCGTGGGTGGTAGATCAGCTGACTGGGAAGTGCGGGCGTTAAGGCGGCCACCCAAGACTTCGGGTCACCGCTGACCTCGGGCGGAGCTCAGATCTAGGCGCTGGAAGGGTACCTGCTCGCTTGCCAAGACAAACGGGCGGCGCGGGCGCTGCGGAGGGAGGGGGCTGGTTCAAATAACCGATTACGAAGATGCGATGGTGCTATCGGCGTTGGGGGTGACAAAGGGGCCCAGGCGCGGCTCCAGATCCCAGATTTAGTGAGCATTACTAGGCATCAGGGCAGAGTTCCAGAAAAGCGCTGGCTGTGCTCCTGCCAGCCCTTGCTGGGGTGGTTCTCTGCCGATGGGATTCCGAACTGCTATTTGTTGTCTTTAGTCCTGAGAATCCATCTGGTTTTGATTCAGGTGGCCTCAGGCTTGCCTCAGAGGTGAAAAGGGTGTGCACTCAAATTGAATTTCTCACAGATTTCAACCCAGAAGAATCCCAGTCTTCCCACACAAAGCCCACTGTGCTTGGGCAAGCCCTTGAAACCTGGCATAAATCAATTTCACCTGTTTGGCTAACTGTGCACGTGTTAACCTAATGAAGGCGACTGGTGCAATTGGATAGTTTCTGCACTGTTCTGATGTGGAGGGAATGGGGGGTACTGACCTCTCCCTGACCTTCTCTGTCACTGCTCTTTCTGGTGGGGACAGTGGTTCTGTGTCCTGTGGGGCTGGTATGGGTCCGTGGGCCAGACTCAGGGTGGGTAGTTCTGCATATATTATAGAGTGTGGGTCCCAACTGAACAGGATCTAGGGAGAAGGTTTTGTATCTAATTGAGGGAGTATACCTAAATGTGAGCCATTCAAATTAAAATTTCCCTTGAGGGTCTTATATACATAGTTGCCTCTTGTTTCCAAGGTCAAGTCTTGAAAAAAGGACTCATCTGAGCAATATGGGTAGTATATATTGCCACACTGAAACACACATTTGTTAAGATGACTATTCCCTGATAAACATTAAATATATGAATATTTTATCAGAAAAAGAAAACAAGAAGAATATTCCCATATCTAGGCAGCGCATGGGCATCCTTGGGAACTATAATTTGTCATTACAGTTACTTTTCCTTACTGAATACGTTGAGTCAAGTGAACAAACAGGCTGGGCAAACTGGCTGGTGGGCCACATCCAACCTGCAGACTGTTTTTATGAATAAAGTTTTATTAGGACACACCCATGCCATTTGTCTGTATCTTGTCCGCTGCTGCTTTGTCAATGGCAGTGTTTACTGGGTGTGGCAGAAATGGCAAAGTGGAAAATATTGACTATTTGCTCCTTTACAGAAAAATTTTCCTGACTCTGAAATGTTGTGATTCTGTTTTCCCATACTTGGAGGATGATATTGGCTTTCTTTTGTAAAGATTAATCCAAATCTACAACTCCTTCCCAGCAACCAAAAAATGGACAGTATCACAAGGAGGGAAGGGATTGGAAACCAAAGGAGAAGCCCTGGGTAAGGTGGCGGTTCAGATATCTCTAGCAGTCATTTCATGAATTATTCTTGCACCCAAGTGAAAATGAAGCCTGATTTCCTATTCAGAAAAATAGCAATCCATCCTAAAGTCAACCATACTAGATAACATCTGGAAAGTGCTCAAAACTGGATAAAAATCTTGGAATTGCTCAATTTTCAAACACACACTGGACTTTTTTTTTCCAGCTTTGTCCATCAGCATCTTGGGAGGGTGGTGGTGGTGTCATCAAGAGCCTTTAAAGGTTTTTTATGTGAAAAAGCAGCTTGAAATGATACTATCTCCACAGGAAAAACAGATCTGTGCAAGGGTCAGCCATTTGAAGTTCTGATTTCAAGAGGAAAGTAGAAAGAAGTGTGGAAAATAAAGAAAGCATCTGCCTCTGGATGAATGCTAAATTCTTCTGTGACTTGGCTCACGTTTTCTTTTAGCCACAGAGTACAGCATGATTCTGGGTTCACTCTGTGACAAACGGACCACACAAAACAAAGAGGGGCAATGCTGTGAGCTAACACTGTTGCTCTTGATAAGCTCTCCGGGGTACAATTTCAAGGAGTAAGTTAATGGCCTTACTACAAAAGAGTCCCAGGGGTCCTTGAAGCTTGACCTCAAAACTTGAACTCTACCTGAACTGATTTTTTCTTTTTCCTTTTTTGAGGTTTGAAAATATTTAATCAACTCCCCTCCCAGGACATTTGATTTCTCTGCAGTCCTGCACTTCTGGGCTCCATCTGGGGGAAGAAGTGCCAAAACCACCATTTGAAAGTCTGCCCCGAGGTATTTTCAGCCCGACTGGAAGCAGCAGGTAACGGAAATCTTATGAGAAAGCTTGTTCTCAGGAGGTTTTCCTGGTCAGTTTTGCTGACCAAAGCATTTCCCAGGTTCGGATAAACCTTGAAATACAAGTGCACTTTGAAACACTTTCTTGGTTCTAATTTCAGTTAAAGAACTTGGAAGTGCTACACTTGCATTTTGCCTTCCCTTTTTTTGTCCTGTTGCAGAAGTACTCCTGGACTCCCTAAAGCATTTAACTTCCTTTCCAGAAATTCTGCCATATTATTGGGCAAATGCTTTTGATTCAGTCAATGAGCATCTATTGAGCATCAACAACGTTCCTTTCATATGCTTGTAGGTGGGTTTGGACCCTGATAATCCTTGAATTCAAGGAACTCGATCTGTCAGAAAAGGTAGACATACTTCCACATGAAGTTACATGTAACATTAACTCTCTAGATTAAATACAGTGGGAGCATACGGCAATGGTGGAGATGCATAAGCAGTTAATAATTTTTTATCTTTTGAACAATGGATTACAAATTTCTTTCCCCAAAATGCCAGTTGTTTTGTTTAAATGGTCTAACTTCTCTAAAGAAGACAGGTGCACAGCCTGCAGACAAATAAAAAAATGCTCATTATCCTTAACCATCAGAGAAATGCAAATCAAGACTACTTTGAGATATTATCTAACTCCAGTAAGACTAGCCCACGTCACAAAATCCCAAAACCAGAGATGTTGGTGCAGATGTGGAGAAAAGGGAACACTTCTACATTGCTGGTGGGAATGCAAACTAATATGGCCCTTTTGCAAAGATGTTTGGAGAATACTTAGAGATCTAAAAATAGGCATGCCATTCGATCCTATAATTCCTCTACTAGGTATATATCCAGAAGACCAAAAATTACATTATAACAAAGATATTTGTACCAGAATGTTTATTGCAGTCCAATTCATGATTGCTAACACATGGTAGAAGCCCGAGTACCCATAGACCCACGAATGAATTAATAAATTGTGGTATATGTATACCATGGAATATTATGCAGCCTTAAAGAAAGATGGAGACTTTACCTCTTTTCATGTTCACATGGATGGAGCTGGAAAATATTCTTCTTAGCAATGTATCTCAAGAATGGAAGAAAAAGTATCCAATGTACTCAGCCCTACTATGAAACTAATTTATAGCTTTCATATGAAGGCTATAACCCAATTACGGCACAAGAATATGGGGAAAGAGGCAAGGGTGGGGAGGATGGGTGGAGGGAGGGTAATTGGTGGGACCACACTTATAGTGCATCTTAGAAGGATACAAGTGAAATTTACTAAATGCAGAATATAAATGTCTGTACACAATAACTAAGAAAATGCCATGAAAGCTATGTTAACCAGTTTGATGAAAATATTTCAAATTGTATATAAAACCAGCCCATTATAACCCATGATTGCATTAATGTATGCAGCTATGATTTAATTTAAAAAAAGGTTAAAAAACTTAAGATTTGTATAGATTTAGAATGAAAATGTGTAGCCTCACAAAAATAAAGGAACTTCAGTCATTCATTAAGGCTATATCTAGATCAGCCTCAATGATGAAAACAGAGAGTCCTTGCCTGGGATCCTGCTGACTTCCAAATGAATTCAGGTGTATACCTTGAAATGGGTGGGAATCAGTAACATTGTAGGATCCCAAAACAAGGTTTGATGACAAATCAGCACCTCAAGGGAACAATTGCTCCAAGAGACTGCTCCCTATTAGCCATTTTCAGGACTTTCGGCTGTTCCTTCCTCAATTCCTTCCTATCCCATAAGTATCTGTCTTTTCTAGGATGTTAACTCTTGCTATGAGCCCTTATGTTTGATTTAGAGGCAAGGAACTTGAAAGAAATTAATGATACTGCTCCATCAATAGCACGTTTCCAAGATCTCTAAGTTGTAAAGGTTTCTGTTTTAAGGTTATAAACTTAAACTTGTGATCTTATTCAACATGTGAGTGTAGTCTAGGAAGAAAACTTCTTCACATCACATTCAATAAAGAACTCTCTTCTTTACTATAAAAGATGGGATTCTGATTCCTTTCCAGATTATTAGCATATTTACAAAGAAACAGAACATCTATAACCATTGTACTTTTTTGTTTGATAGACCCCTTCTGGCACAATCCCTAAGAGAAACATGTGTTTCTATGGAAACTGCAATAAGAAGCTCCAACTGCTTTCTTGCTACATCCACTAGCTCTCATTAAACTTAATCTCTTTTTGCTAAAATATTGATTAAATGGGAGATTGGAAGTGATTACCAGAGTCTAATTACAATCTCCATATTGGCAAAGGGAAAATAGATAAGGATATATGAGTTTGTTATCAGTTTTAACAATTTCAATTGAGTATCCCAAGTTGTGGAATCCAGTCCTATCAATCTACAGCCTATTCATCATCCATGAATCATTTACTTTGTGATCGATTATGTGTAATTGTTCACTCACAGCAATTTAGCGAGAGCCAATAAGGAGTCTTAAACAACAGCAACTTCATTTGCTAATGTCTAATTAATGCAATAAACATCCTGCTAACAAATGAACACATTCCTTGTGATATTTACTACTAATTTCTTCAGGGGCATCTGGGAGATATGAAACATCTGGACTTGATTCCTCTAAAGTGCACAACAGATAGATCATTAAACCTTGTGGTAAGCCATTTAATTCCTCCTAGAATTCTAGACTTATAAGGGATCGTTTATTACAATAATAGCCTCTTACTATAGAGTTTCCCCAGTCCTGATTAAAAAATAATAATAAAAAGAACATATTTAGCATACCTTCCGTTGCTCATTAGTCCTCCATCACCTCTTTGAAATGTAACTGTAAAAAAAAGACATACATGCACTAGTAGTCAATATTAATTACAATTAATAACTACACATTGGCCCTTAGTTTAGAGTTGAAGCCTCTGGGAATTTTAACAAAATATAATTAACGTAATTGTACAGAGAGTAACAAGCAGTGGTTTGGCCCAAGGCAAAGCCATTGCATGCTCATAATTTTAATAGGACATTTCAAAATTCTTCCAGCCTAATGTATGGTTAAGTTAAAGCCGCAATTTATATTTACATGTCAAACATTGTTACAACTAGTATAAATAGTGATATCGAAATATCAGCACAGCATTAATGTGGATTCACCAAATCAAGATTTTACTTGTAACACAAGGTATCCTAATTGGAAGGCAGAAGGAAAAAACACTCATAATAGAAATTGAAACAGTATAGTTTGACAGGTTATAGCTTTTCATTAAAACAAAAGAAACAAGAACTTATTAACTAAATATTTTTTCACCACAACAAATCCTTCTAGAGCCTCTTCTAAGCCACTATGAGTTAAATAGTTATAATTATATTAGACACAAACTATAATTAGTAAAGAATAACATGCTTCTCACAAAAGTGAAATTTTCAAATAATTGATACTGAATATATTCCAATTGGACTTAGTGATTATAAAGCTCACGTTTTGTATAAAACATGGAACTTATTGGAGATACCAACAAGCACACAAGCGTCAATTCAAGCTATTACTGGTAAATCCCAGTCCTCAAATTAAAGGTTTCTTTGTACTGGCTGGGAGCAGTAGCTCATTCCTGTAATCCTAGCATTCTGGGAGGCCAAGGTAGGTGCATTGCCTGAGCTTAGGAGTTTGAAACCAGCCTAAGTAAAACTGACATCACTGTCTCTTCTAAAAACAGAAAAATTAGCCGGGCATTGTGGCAGCCACCTGTAGTTCCAACACTTGAGAGCTGAGGTAAGAAGATCTCTTGATACCAAGAATTTGAAGTTGCTGTCAGCTATGATGCCACTACCAAGGGTGACAGAGTGAGACTCTGCCTCAAAAAAAAAAAAAAAGTTTCATGGTATAAATCCAACATGAAAGTGCTTTTCAAGGATAGGGAAAGGATGTGAATATCATCCCTTATCCAAAGCCTTTGCAGCAAAATGTATTCAGACTCCAAAATGACGCAGGTCTGATAAAGGTAATATATTTCAAGTACTATAAAGTCTGAAGCAGGAACTTATACTCATAGTTATTTAATTTTTCTGCAGTGGAGTATGAATATTCATAATTGGTGGGATAAATAAGGTCTAAGTAGCTTTCCACTAGTTTGGATCAAATTTTGAGAGTGAATTACTTAACTAGAACATTAAGGAAAAGGAATTTGGTGTTTAGAAGGGTACGGATTGTAAAACTGCCATAAATTTGCAATTGTGACCCAAATTAATAGGGATTGACTCAATCAATCACTAAAGAGGAAGGAAATAAGATATTTTCACACTTGCAAACCCAATATACCATATCTTTGGAAGACAAAAATTAAATTTACTTTTTTTACATGATGATTATAGGTGAAAATAAATAAAAATTTTAATAAATTGATTAAGCAAATATGATATTTTGCCACAAAGTATACAGATAGTGAATCTTTTGAATTTTAGTAATTCTCCATAATTCATCTGTTTTTTGAGGTTAGGCTATTAAATATGATTCTTTAAATTTTATAAATTTCCAAATGCAATTCATCAGTCCTTTCAGGTCATCTATATTATCTCCTATGACCCCATAATTAATCAGCATGATCATAATTCCAAGGACCTTCATGTGACAGCAAAATATATCAAGGCTTTCAAAAGCATCTTGTTGGTATCTGAAATATACTACTTTATCAATTTTACACATACCATCTCAAATGGATTATAAAACAATCCTGACATAATCTTTGCATTTGCTTAGGACTGGCTTTAGACATATGCTCAGAGGAGCTAGGTTCATTTAAGTGTTGGGAATTGGGAATCAGAAGTGCCTCGGTACCACATCGTACCCCTTAGCTGTTTTTAACCAAAAAAGGATTAATCTGAAAAAATTAATGCAAAACATTTAGCACTGGAGAATTAAACAAAGATCTGATTAGAGGATGAACACGCAAACATACACACACACACACACACACACAATGTGAAAATAATACAGCTAATAAGTTTTCCATCTGATGTGACTGGACTTTTTCGTTATGTGGTTTTCTAAAGGACTATCAATAGACTGTTTTACTCTGTTAAAAGAGAGTTAAGATAATGCTATGAATATTACAGAGAATATGCAAAGAAGTAGGGCTCATAGTCTATACCTCAGAATAAGCTGTCCAGGAGTTACATGAGAACTAAATAGCTCTACCTAATTTAGATACTCATTTTTGTTTCCCATCCAAATTTTCTGTTACCACCAGAGCGAGAAATAATATTAAAGAAGAGAGCAACTGAAACAGAGGCACATAAATTGAGTTATACTGTACTTTTAAATATTAACCAAAGGCAAATTATTCAAAACATGTAAAGTTTAAAGTATTATAATACTCAAAACTTTATCCAAAAATATCAATCATTAAAGATAATTTGCAGATCTCTGAGAATGTAAGGTCCATATACGGCAATTGAGAACTAAATGCTATGAACAAAATAATTTACATTTCAAACTATTTCATATTCAGGGCATAGCAATTTTCTATTTGTGTTCCTATCATCTCTAAAATAGGCTTTCAAAGAGTACTAGATTGCTAATTAGGTGTCACAACTTTTAGGAAGACATGTATCTCTGTATGTAGCATACTAAGCATACAAAAAGACCAATTAGAGTACATTATGTAAATATCAACTTAAAGTGCTCTACACAAAATGTGCTACATGTGAGAATATTTCATCAGTTATGTTTCTGTCAGATTAAAAAAAAAGTTTTCTCAGAATAGTGTTGGTTAGTCATGTTTTTAAATCAAGGGGGAAACAGGGAACACTTTTTCAATTGTTATTTTAGACCCCATGCTCCAAAACATTGACATTCGTTTCCCTATGAAAGCAGACCCAAAGTAACTCAGTTGTATGAGACCGTGAGAGGTACGGCAGACTACACACTGACATGAACAATTAGAAGTCCTAGGATGGAAATTTTACCTGGTGCTTTGATAAGCATTGTGTGTGTGCATGTATTAAAAAGGAACATACATGAAAATTTAGAGCTATTTTAAGCTAGGTCTTATTTCAGTGAAAGTTTGCCTTGAGGCTGAAAGAAACAGGAAGGGGTGGCTGGACAATATTGTTCTTGTCACATTTTTATGATAACAGTGTAGTACTTTGTGCTTATCGGAGATAAATTTGGAATAGCTATGAATCTTAATCAGGAGGCTCTCCTAACATCTGAAATTAACATATGGTAAGTTTTCAAAAAGTAACATATAGAAGTTTTTATTAGTAGCTCAACCTGTTTATTAATTGCTCAAACCTAGACCCAAGGTTTCCCCAAAGTTCCTCCAATCCCACAGTCTAAAATGTTTTGAAATTATAGGAAATATTTTTTATTGATTGCAGTTTTTTTAAAAGACATAAGGTAGAGAGATTTTGAAGGTTATATATATATCCTACAGAAAGTACATATAATATTACCTGCCAGGATTAATCCTAATCTCATGCCTGCTAGAATGACGGAAAAGGGGTGGAAAACATAACTCTGTCGTAAATTGACATTTTGAGGTGAGGAAGCTTTAAGAGTGTCTATCTCTGGTAGGTCACATTTTCCTACTCCAAATGGAAACTTTCATGTTTCAGCCAAGCCTCATTCCATTTCCTGATAAGCTATTTCTCAAATATGAATGTAGATTAATCCTCTTTTAAGAACCATTAACTCAGCCCAGATAATCACAGTATAAAAATTCCATCAAATCTTTTAGCTGCCTTTGGATAGTTTTGTCCAATAATTTATATTGCACCGACAGTTTTAATACTTAAGTGGGAAGTGTTTAGCATTTTATAACTTGCTCACTCATAGTAAACTGTTTATATTTACTGAGCCTCATAAAATCTGTTATCCTCAGAGGCAGCCATCTATCAATTAAGTATAAAAGTTTTGAAAAGGTTGGCTCTGACTTGGCATTACTCCAAAATAGTTGAAGGCCAGAGCACCTTCTGAGTTAGCAGTTCTGCAAGCAGATGGGTATCAATCACAGTGAGAAATGATAATAGGAAATGTTCTATTCTTGGCAAGCTCAAAGACCAATAGATACTTTCAAATTAAGTCCATAGATTTTTCAAAGAACTTCTATTAAACCGTCTGCTAATGTAATTTTACTAAAAGCGCAAACCTACTAAGTCAGAGATATCTTGTTTATAAGGAGAGTAGGACTGAGACAGTATGGCCGACAGACAGGTAACATCTAAATGTGGATATATTAGAATTTTGCAGTGAAGTGACTCACATAGTTTATCTTTTAGTATTGTTGCAAAAATTCAAGTGTTGCAGACAAAATAGTCCTTGAATTAAATCATTTCCTCCTTATGCTTTATATGATTCATATGAGCATGTCACAGAGATGCAATATACCATTGTGATTAAGAAAATGGGTTCATGAGGAGAAACGAATGAACTGCATAAGACAAAGGTACATTGAAGTATCATTGATGTTTAAGACTCTAATACTCAGCAGTTAGTGCTGAGCATCCCTTTCTGGGAAGCATCCCTCACTGGTGACCATGATGTATCATTTAGAGGGCAGAGAATAAAGGAGTAGGTAACCAGCAACCAATGAAAGATGAGAACGGTAGAACAAGGGCTATCCCCAGAATGGAAGACTTTGTTGATGGATATGCTACCTTCCCAAGCCCTGGAAACTCATTCTACCCAGGAATAATAAACATTATCTTCATAAGATAAAGATGTTATCTCCAACATTATAATCAAATGATGATATGTCCAGAAGTGCTGTCAAATAGCAAGGAAGACAATCCAGTGGTTGTTTTCATGTCGTTATGAGCAAGACAGTCTCAGTGATTTAAAAGTCTACCTACAGCACAGAAGATTAATAAGCAATGTCAAAATCAGTTACTAAGACATTTATATTTCTTACCAAAGTTAATGCTAGAAATCAAAGATGAAATTTTTGAAGTGTTTGTAGGATAATGAAATTTTTGAAGTGTTTGTAGGATAATGTTAAATTAAAATTATTCCTTAAAAACTCTAGAGAGTAAAACATTATAAGAATTTCTTTTTATTGTTATTGTTAGAGAAAATATTTAAATGAATTGTAATTAAAATTTCAATTGAACATAGCTTCAGTACTGAGTTCAGTTGCTCAGTGGCTAACTCTATCAGTTCATCTCCACTTTTCCCTCTTTTTCTCTCTCTACAGCTCTCTTCCCTTTCACCCTCCCCTGGAGATATTGTGAAGGCTACAGTTTCTAACACCCTTGAAATTTTGCCTTAGATTCTTAGCACATTTTTTTCAAACATGTGCAAACATGGAGACATGGAAGGCCTTCCTTCTGCTGCTGCTTATCTTTCTTCTCCCTTCGCTTCCTTCTCCTTTTCTTGCCCTTGTAAAATGCTGCTTATTTGCATTTAAATTAAATATTTGGCTTTATCATTCTCATAAATTCTGGTGAAATTTTTGCTTGCTTATATTTTCCATCTGAGGTGTGTCCTATTGTAATTTACATCCTAACATAGTAAGAGTTTATTTCACATCTTTCTTTTATTTTCTTTCTTTTTCTTTCTTTCTTTCCTTCCTTCCTTCCTTCCTTCCTTCCTTCCTTCCTTCCTTCCTTCCTTCCTCCCTCCCTCCCTCCCTTCCTTCCTTTTTCTTTCTTTCTTTTTCTTTCTTTCCTTTCTTTCTCTCTTTCTTTTTCTCACTTTCTCTCTCTCTTTCTCTTCTCTCTCTCTCTCTCTCTCTCTTTCTTATTAAATCTCACTGCAACTTCTTCTTCTTCTTCTTCTTCACTCTCTCTCTCTCTTTCTCTCTCACTTTCTTATTAAATCTCACTGCAACTTCCACCTCTGGCCTCAAGCAACACCCCTGGCTCAATCTCCTGAGTAACAGGAAGTGCTTCATTATACCTAGCTAATCAAATGTTTCCTTTTATTCTGTACATTTTAGTCATACTCTTACTTAAATCCACTTCTCAATCAATGACTTCATGACATGCAAAGTAAGTCTGTGAGGAGTATATGTGTGTGGTTTTAAAGAATTAGTTAAGAAAAAAATGTTAAGCATTTTATCAGTCAGTAGTCTTGTATTTCATTGGAGATACAAGCAAAAAAGATTGCTTTCTACTTATAAAGCAATATGGTCAGGAACAATGTTTTGGAGTATGTTTATAATAACATTTTATGGAGGAGGTTTTTAAAAAAAGGCAAAATCACACATTCATTTTTTCATTCCATTCCTCTTAGCTGGAAACAGTCTCTTACCAGCATAATTACTGAGTCCCTTTCTCTTCTTTCTTCGCCAATACAACCAGATGCTAAAGCCCATCAAAATTACCCAGCAGGCACCACCAATACCAGCTATAAAGGCTGGTTGCTTCACGACATCAGTGATTTGTTCAGTTATACTGTTATTGTTTTCAGTAATGACAACTTCATTACGTCTCCCTAGGGAAGAAACAATAGTATTACTAAATTTTAAGACAAAAATAAACACAGGAATACATACATGAGTTACTAATGGCACAGAAAATTTCTTTGAAGACAAACTTTTTTTGTTCTGTTTTGAGCCTGTCACATTATTGATGAGCATAGTGTATAATTTTGAAGAGAAGAGTCATCATGAGTTTGAGAATGTGATTAAGGATATCACTTGCCTGTATTTTGGTTTGCTGTGGACAGAGTCAGAATCACTTCTTGATTTATTGCTTTATAATTGTTACTGAAACAAAGTCCTAGAGGTTGAAATCATGGCAACTTTGCTTGAGTAAGTTAAAGTGTTTCCTAATAGAGTTCTCATTTTTGAAAAAGAAATTAAATTTTTTAATAAGAGCATTTTCAAATTTCCTTTTGGCTAAGGCACTATTTCTATTCAAATACAGTAGAATCTCTGTAAGTTGACTGCAGAAGGGACCCTAACACTGGTCAACATAAGGAACATAAGGAACTAGGCCTACTGTACTGACACGTATATGTGGTGCATGTCTGGTCTATGAAAATTAGGCCAATTTTAAGAGGTGGTCAATGTGGGGAACATCAACTATAGATGTTCTACCACAGTTATGATTCATAAGAATATGTAACTTAATATGGTCCTTAATATTCTATCAAGAACTTATTTTGATCAAATATCCTTTAATTTCTGAAAGGCATTAGAACTACTATATAAAGCAATGACAATTACATAAATAGCATTTCATAGAGATCAGCATGCATAATTAAAATATCATCAGGGAATATCATGTATTCCCTTGAAGTATTTGAAACTAATTTGAAAATACACTTCAAAGTTAAATATAAAAGACAACTTTAAAATTAATTTTAAGTTCTTGATAATTGAGACATATATTTAAATTTGGAGTAAGATTGTTCTAGAAGTGTTCATGTTTTGAAAATTTAGAACTCAAAGATAATTTTTTAAAATCTCAATCCATAGTATGAAAGGGTTCCCTTCACTCCACATCCACACTGGCATCTGCAGCTTTGAGACTTTAGGATGTGGGGTATTCTCACTAATGTTAGGTGATATCTCAGAGTGGTTTTGATTTGCACATCTCTGATGACCAGGGAGGATGAGCAGTTTTTCAAATGTTTGTTAACCATTAGTCTGTCTTCACCAGAGATGGTTCTGTTCATATCTCTTGCCCAGTGGTAAATGTGATTTCTCTCTTTTTATTGATTAATTTGAGCTCTCTGTAGATTCTAGTTACCAACTCATTGTCAGATTCAAACCCTACAAATATATTTTCCCATTCTAAAGGTTATCTTTTGCTTTAATTATTGTGCCCTTAGCTGTGCAGAAGCTTCTCAGCTTAATTAAGTCCCATTTGTTAACTTATACCCTACTGGAGGGACTGCAAATTAATACAACCTTTTTGGAAGGAAGTATGGAAAATCCTCAAAGAATTAAAATCAGACCTCCCATTTGATGCTGCAATCCCATTACTAGGTATCTACTCAGAAGAAAAAAAATATCTTTTTATCATAAGGACATTTGCACTAGACTGTTTATCGCAGTTTAATTTACAATCGCCAAAATGTGGAAACAACCTAAACGCCCATCAATTCAGGAATGGATTAACAAGGTGTAGTGTATGTATACCATAGAATACTATTGAGCCATCAAAAAAAGATAGAGACTTTACATCTTTTGTATTAACCTGGATGGAGGTGGAACACATTCTTCTTAGTGAAGTATCACAAGAATGGAAAAGCAAGAATCCAATGTACTGAATTCTAATATGAAGCCAGTAGATGATCTAATACATACTCACAAAAAAGAAAAATTCAAATCAATTCAAGGTGTGGGGAGGGGAATGAGGGAATGTGGAAAGGGGAGGAGAGAGCAGGATGGTGTATAGTATACCTTTCAGGGGCCGGGACAAAATTATAAGAGGGACTTTACCTAACAAATGAAAACAGTGTAACCTAATTCTTTGTACTCTCAATGAACCTGTAACAGTTAAAAAAAAAATCTCAGTCATTTTTTAAATAGGTTTTAAATTCATAGAATTGATACCTGACTGAAGTACAAATATTTCCATGCTTATTTAGCAGATTAGGAAATTTAGACACTGGGAATTAAATGATTTCTAATGTCAGCATCATGCCTAGTTAGTGACTAATCAAAGATTTTTAAAAGGCAGATCTGCATATCACATTAGAGGAATGAGAGTTTTATTTCTTATTATCATAGCACTATAATATATTAGAAACAGCATGGCCTTTGATGTCTTGGATTTGGAAATCAAATCTGCTACTAACTAGCTAAGTAAGCAATAAGCTCATAATTTTCTGAGCTTGTGTTTCAGTTGTTGGCATCAGTACTCTCTACTTCACATATGTGTATTCTAGAAGGATTAGAAAGACATTGAGAAAGAGCCTAATATGAACACAATAGTTTTTGACTAAAAATTATGAACCATATAAGTCTATGCGTTACTTTTAAGAGCCTCCCAGTTGGACATAAGTGGTAAATGATTCAGATTGAGGTAACTACAAACTATAGGTAGGTTGTTTACCATAGTTTCTCCTATAGTTTCTTCAAGGGCAAAAAATTAGCCTACACTTCCCAACCTCTTCTGCAGTTAAGTGCAGCAAAGTGAGTGAGTATTAGCCAATAGTCGTTAGGTACAAATGACACACACTACCCTCCAGGCTTGACCATTAACACTGCTGTTACAATATTTAATATTCCTCAGGTGTTGGACAGAACCAAGGAATCTATTCAAAGATAGTGAGCCCTTAAGAAATAGTAGCGCTGTTGTTGAGAAGATGCCAAGGTCCCTGAAAAAATATATGGGATAGGAACTCCATTCCCCATTCTGCTGCCTTATATTACACTTGTCTATGAATAAGAAACTTAAAAATGTTTAATCCATTAACACTACAAGTTTGTTTGCGGTGACTACTAGCATTTCCTTATACATATTTATAGTCTATTCCTGAAAGATCTTTTATATTAAACAGGTCCATTATCCCCAATATTTCCTCCCTTAATTATTTTATATGTAAACATAGTCAAAACTGTCTGTAAATGTGCTCATATTTTCATTATGAGACATACACCCCTCTGGTAATTTCTTAACCAGCAGGCATTACTAGAAAGAAAACAAATCTTATAGAACCAAAAGAGAAAAAACACTCCTTCATTTTTGTAAAGAGTCCATAAAAATGCCATATTTTGTAGGGCGCAGTATTATGCTACCCAAGGTGTATTACTAAATTTTATGCTGCTGGTATTTTTGAAACAATGTTGTCAGCTGGACTAATTAGAGCACAGACGAGGGAGGTGTGTGACCCGTAATGCTCCATTGTTCTTGCAGACAAAAAATATAATGAAATACAGTGTCTTCCTCCCATTGGAGAGCAATGAAGAACGAAACTAATTTGTTAGAGTGAAAATTAATTAGACACATAAGATTCTTTTGTACCTATTACTGTGAAAGTTTACAGCTGTTCCACTTATTCCGACCAACTATGTACTCTAAGCATAAAAAAGCCAAATGATTAGAGAAACTATAGGTATATTTTAAATCAGATTTGAAGTCAATGTAAATTTGTTATAGGACATTCTGTTTCATCCCTATATAAATGAACATTTTTGTGTCTGTAAGCATAATGACATATTTAGAATTACAGAAACTTTTATGTAAAAGTAATCTTATCATAGGAAACTGAAGAGAAAAGAACACCACCAATTTTATGCCTGTATAAGGGTGTATATTTTTAAAATATTTAAATTAATATTTAAATATTAATGGAACTTTGTAGAACAATAATGAAACTGAGAGGCAATAGATAAAACAACATGGTCTGGCATAGAACAAATCTCATATTATTAACCATAAATTACATCAAATGCCAATACATGATTTTAATTAAAGCAAAAGGGAAATGAAGTAGAGCTCAATTCACTTCAAGTGCTGTATCCAGTACTGAACAGACAATAGGAAGAGAATAAATTGAAACAGAAAATGAGATTAACTATCACTAAATCACTTCTCAACTAAGGAATAACATTTGTGCAGATAAGGTTATCAGACAAGATGTTAAGGTAGATATTCAGCGGTAATTAAAGAAACAATTAGAAAGCTTCTCAGTACAACAATAGATATTAAAAAGAAATAAATCTTCTACAATAAATAGCCTTGCCTGGGTTGAATTGTGTTTATTGTTTATATGTGTGGGAGTTCATTTTAATTGCTATGACTCTATTTTTTTATAATGCATTTTGAGTAGAGCATATTTTCATAAGATATGGGAATATGATTTATTAGATTTTTTTATAGAAACTTGAAGAAATGTTTGTATAATACTTTAATATAATAATAAAGGTTACTCATTATCCATTTAAAGACTCAGTGCTTTAAAAATGATGGGAGAGTTCAGTAAAGCGTTCTATTAAGTTTACTATACTATTGTTCAGTGTATAACTGTGATTATCAGGCCTGAACTTGGTTATATCCTATGTATGCAATTTTTTACTTTACTACAAGTTTCATAAATCACCTAAATATTGTGAAGCAAATAATCACTGTGAAAAGACAGAAAAAGAACAAGGCTCTATTGCATCTGAAAAAAGTATTTATTATTTGTTTATAAACTATGATAGAACAAAATGAAAGAAAATATGGTTATTTAGCTATTTTACTTGTCTTCTGGACACAGTAATTATATTCAGTCAGTGAGTTTGATATAAATTTAGAGAGATAGTAAAAAACAAAGTTTCTTTCCCTATCTGGGATGCTCATAAAAATTATACATTTGAAATATATTGCATATGTAATTTTAAGTAAAATATTAATGGCTTGTATCTAAATGCGATAAATGAAATAATATATATATATATATATATTCAACTAACTAGTTGCACAGGTATGTGTAGGGGTATGTGCGTGTGTGTGTGTGTGTGTGTGTGTGTGTGTGTGTATGGATATATATATTTAGTTAGTTGAATCCTTTTAGGTGTACCTGCATGTCTTTCTTATTCCAATTTATTTTAGAAAATCTCAGAAGGGCTGGATTGTAGGTTTCCCTCAGGTTAAAGAATTAATTCTGTCTCAATGACTAATTAAGAAAGACAAGGCAATTTACGGAAAAGTTAATGCTTTAAGTTTTACTTGTCAATGCTTTTAATATAGTAAAAGAAAGAAAACTTGGAGAATCTAACAAATTTTAACATATGACTTAATGGTGAACTGTCCATAAATAAATGAATAAATACTTTGGGATAGAAATAATTATCCAGAAACTGGTATAAAATAATTGGGATGGTTTAACTGGTATAAATAATAGAAAATGGACAAATATTTTCAAAATATGTAAACTCTGAGCAGTATATTTTCTGGTAATTTTTTTAACTAAAGGCACTACCAAACATATACAAGCAGGGAAGATTTCTTTCTTTTTCTTTCTTTCTTTCATTTATTCATTTATTTTTTAAATATGGAACACATGCTAATAATCTTCTCTGTATTGTTCCAAGTTTAGTATATGTGTTGCCAAAGCGAGCACGAAAATTTTTTCCTTGAATGAAGGGACTTCTACCAGAAGAAATGAAATCAACATTTACGAGCCTTATTTTTCCCTTAGAGGTCTCCTCAACCCATGTAGTGCAAGGGAATTAGTACATAAGCTAAAAGTCTCAATTTTATTTTTATGAAGTGACATGAGATGGGAAATAAAGCTGCCAAAGTGATTAATATTGAGGGTGGAACCCTGTGAAAAAGAGACCTAGTGAAGAGTAATGTGTCCACATCAGTAGATTGTCTCCCTTTACATTGTAGGGTGAATCCAGAATTATAAATGTAAAATGAAGATTAAAAAGATCTGTTGAAAAGCAAAAGCTAGATGGCTAAAAGGCTAGACACAGGTCAGTTCATGTCTACCGCAAAGAATGTGCTTAAGTTTTGAATTTCATCAAGTTGGGGGACAACTTGATAAATATATTAACCTTTTCACTGAACTTCAAAGAGAGAGCCATGCCCCAGAAGTAAATATTATACTAAGATTTTGCCCTAAGAATAAGAGTAAAACATAAAACATAAAAAGTCCATAGTATCAAAATATAACAACCAAGATAATACAAGTTAAAAGTCATCACTTAGTAATGTAAATTGCCTGGTAAAACATAAACACTCTTTATCTTTATTTTTTACTTTCTTTTTTTTAGAGACAGAGTCTTACTTTATCACCCTTGATAGAGTGCCATGGTGTCACAGCTCATAGCAACCTGCAACTCCTGGACTTAGGCAATTCTCTTGCCGCAGCCTCCAGAGTAGCTGGGACTACAGATGCCTGCCAGAATGCCTGGCTATTTTTTTGTTATTGTTGCAGTTTGGCCCGGGCCACATTTGAACCTGCCTCTCTCGGTATATGGGGCCAGCGCCCTACCCACTGTGCCACAGGCACGGTCCCATAAACACTCTTTAGTTGTTATCTGCAATGCGTAGAATACAGTAAAAGTTACCAGGCATATAAAAACAAGAAAAACCACAAAATACGACCTGTGGTCAACAGAGAAAATAATCAATAGAAATAGAACTTAAGATAACATAGGGAGGTAAAAGAAGGAGAAAAAAACTTTAAAGTAATATTACAATATGTTATTTGACTGAAAGTTAATGTAGTATAGTGAATGATCATATAGAAAATATTGGGGAGAAATGAAAAATGTGTTAAAGAAACCACATGGAAAATATAAAACATAAAATTATTATACATGAAGTGAATAGTCCCCTGGATATGTTCACCTATGCCCTTGAAGAAATAACAGATATGGGACATGCATTCCCATCACAAAAAAAGTGGAAGACTAGGAAAAATATCTTAAATAAGTGTCCGATTGAAATCTTTCATAGAAAAGAAACAAATAGTGAGAGCTTTCCTATTTTCACAGCTTTCTACCATGAGACAATTTCAAATGTGATGCAGTGAAGTGTAAAGACATTACTGGACAGTATTCCTGAGTTAAAGAAATTGAAGCACTCAAGGAGCCTAAGTAGACTGAATTTATGGAGTAAAATATCAGATAAATATGAGTAACATAAAATATTTTTCTTATTTTTAACTTATTTGAAAGATAATTGATTTTTTAAGCCAAAATAATCTTGTGCTATAATTTATGTATTCATGTTTATTACAGAGATAGAAGTAAAACATATAACAACAGTGATAAAGAATAAAGGGAAAAAAACTAGAATTATACTGCTCTAAGATCCTGATATTATAGTCAAATCTTACAGTAAATGTTACAATAAAAACAACCCAGCAGCATTTAGTTAATAAAAAGGATACCTAGTAATTCATTAATTGACATAAAATATAATACCAAAACTTTTTCAGTTTATGCAAAAGAAAGCAGGGAATTAGGAAAATAAGAACAAAGTTGGGCAGAAAACAAATATCAAGATATTAATTTTAAGCCCAAGTACATTAAGGATAGCAATGATTACATAATGATAATACTGTAGTTAAAAGGCAAAGATTGTCAGATTTGATAAAAACTGAGATCAAAAATATGCTACTTAGATAATATAAATGTACATTAAATACAGAGAAAGAGTGGTTAAAGTAAAAAAATGGAAAAATTACAAACCATGTAAATATTTATAAAATGATGTGGCTACGCTAACGATGGACAAAGTAAATTTCAGGACAAAGAATCTTGCTAGGCAATAAAGAGAGGCATTTCATAATGATAAAGGGTAAATTTATTAAGATGATATAACAATTTTAAAACATATTCACTTACAGCAGCAAAGATATCAAAGAAAAATATATAGAGAGAAAGGAAAAATGCACAAATCCATAATAGTGATAGGGTTTTAAGGACTTAACTATAAGCTGCAGTAATCAAGACTGTGTTTTGGCATATGGGTAGACATATAAACAAATGGAACCCTCTAGGAATTGGTCCACCTGTATATGGTTAACCGGCGAAAGCAGTCTTTCCGTAAATTGTCCCTATACCATTTGGTATGCATATGGAAATAAAAAAGCCTTAGTCTTCGAATTAGATGAATTTACCTTAAGTTTAATTATAGATCTCAGCATAAAAGCTAACATTATAAAGCTTCTCAAAGAAAAACAATTTTTTTTTTTTTTTTGCAGTTTTTGGCCAGGGCTGGGATTCAACTATTGACCTCCAGCATATGGGGTAGGCACCCTACCCCTCTGAGCCATAGGCACCGCTGCAGAAAATATTTTTATTGCTATAGTAGGCCACAAGTTTGTAGAAATCACTAATTATGAAACATAATTTTTGTTTCATGAATTGTACTTCATTAAAATTTAAAACTTATTTTTATTAAATGATTATACAAAAAAAAGTAGGAAATCCATGGACCAGAACAAAATGGTTTCAATACATACATGTGGCAGAGAATTTGGGTCCAGAATGTGTAAAAAGCTCCTATTGATAGTATCAAAAAAGAATCCAATTTTAAAAAGGCAACTATGTGGTCAGTTCACAAAAGAGATTACATGGATGGCCAATAAGCATGTGTAAAGTTGCTCAATATTATTAGTTATGAAAGAAAATTCAAGTTAAAAATAATAAAGAGCTACCCACTAGAATAGCTAAAATATGAAGACTGGAAACATTAGATGTAGGTGACAATGTAGAAACACTAGAAGTCATTATCGCTGGTGGAAGTCTAATACCAGGTAAGGTAAATATTGTGTACCAGTTTTTTACAATGTCAAACTACATAACCCTTTACCCAGAAATTTCACTCCTAGGTATTTCTTCAAAGAAATGAAAACGTGTTCTCAAAATGATTTGCACAAGAATGTTAGTTCTCTTAAAAGTGGATAGACAAAGTACAGCATATTCATGCAATTGAAGACTACTCAGGGATAAAATACATGAACTTCATCATACACACATGAGTGAATCTGGGAAACATTATCTTTTGTGTAAAATACCAGACACAAAACATTATATTCTCTATGATTCCATTTATTTGCATTGAGCAAATATAATCTGTGATGAGAGGGAACAATTTTAAGCTATGATAGTAGATGTAATGACTTTCTTATTTGTGATAGTATATTTGAATTACAAAATTTATTTTGGTCTGTTTCTGATTAATTTTTGACATTTTTCTGGCAAAGTGGAAGCATATAGATTTGAAACATGATGCGTGCACTCTCTTCAATAACACTCTCATTTTCTACCATATTTCAATGATACCAAAATTGCTAATTAAAACTAATTTTCAAACCACTTTTCAGCATTTCAGCTCATAAAGATTGTAATTTTTAAAGGATTGTGGGACTCTTAAGAGCTTTGACCAATTGCACCAAGCATTTTTGTGAGAAACTGTAGTCAGTTGACCCACTTGCCTCTCTCACATGCGCCCTCTATCAGCCTGAGGGCGTATTCACCACTAAGATGTAGATTTAAAAGCATTATCTGCCTTGTTCTCAGTCGACTGCTTGTAAAACAGAGATGGCATATTGATACTCACCAATTATTATTGGCTGTGGCTCACTTTTGACTCCAACACCTGCACTGGTACTAGCTGCAACCTCGACCCGGTATTGAATACCTGGGTATAATCCGCCAATTATTACAGATCTTATGGCTGCATCCACAGTTTTGTTGATATGGAATCGTGTTTCATTTCCCAGACACCAGATCTAAGAAAATGGAAAGCGAATAACAAATGGATATGAGAAATGACGATCACCAGGTTGTTAGAATTTATTATATACTTTTTAATAGTGACCAAAATAATTTCTAGTCTTCTAGAAGTGTCTGTAAGTGACATTTTCTAAAGCTCATCTTCTGCAGTTTATCTATATATAAGTGTGTGTGTGTGTGTGTGTGTGTGTGTGTACAAGCATATGCACCTGTGTTAAAGGAAGAACAGTAAGGGAAGCTAAAACTATGTCGTGATCATTTATATCTCCCTCTCAGACTTGAATGCTCATAATGAGTAATTTAGAAGGCAAAATGATTTTAACACCTCTGGAATGTGGTCATCATTTGCAAATAGCATTTCAGCATGGATTAAAACACATAATTTCCTCTGCTCCATTTATATATGCGTATTTCTACTTATTATGCGTATAATCTATTAAAATATGGTGATTATGGATTACAATATCTAGGGTATATAGGTACCCATACATAGTAATTTATATTTTATTTAGTAAATAGTAATTTATATTTTATTTAAGAAAATATTAACTTAAACAGAGGTAGTTAGCAAGATTAATTGACCTAAGTTATAGTTATTGACTGAAGCAAAATTAAAGCCAATATTTACATTGACAGTAATAAATCTTAATATTGACCAAAACATATCTATGTACATGTAGACATGCATGAGAACGAAGTGGTGGAAAATCTTTGGACGCTGATATTGAAGGTAGGCTTTTTTTTTTTGAGACAGAGCCTCAAGCTGTCACCCTGGATAGAGTGCCGTGACATCACAGATCATAGCAACCTCCAATTCCTGGGCTCAAGCGAGTCTCTTGCCTCCGCCTCCCAAGTAGCTGGGATCACAGGCGACTGCCACAACGCCCAGCCATTTTTTGGTTGCAGCCGTCATTGTTGTTTGGCGGGCCCAGGCTGTATTCGAACCCGCCAGCTCAGGTGTACGTGGCTGGCGCCTTAGCCCGCTGAGCCACAGGCGTCGAGCCTGAAGGTAGGCTTTTAAGGTATATTCTCCTCTAGGATATAAGAATCTGTTGCTATAAAAAGTATTATATAAAGAGTTCCACTGTGTACCCATGTTTGTATTCACACTACATAATATTTCAAAATCAACATACATATAGATATATCTGTAGAGAAACATATGGTTTATTTCTGAAACAGGGAACCTCCTGAAATTTTTCCAGCAAAGTAATCCCTGTGATTTATTTTATTTATATTTATATTTGTCATCTGTGTTCCTAATGGAAGGATAGTTAGCCTTTACATAAATGTACATTTTGATATGAAAATAGTAAAGATCCCCAATGAGTAAGAAATTTTACAGTTTAAGAAAAAAAATCATGCTATAGAAAATAATATATATGTATCTAACTATATAGGAGTTAAGGATATTTAGTTCCTAACGGCACAAAAAGTAAATTCCTAACCTCAGTAAAGCACACAGAAACCACAGAGGATAATTCTTAACTGTTTAAAACTACATCTTTTTTTTTTTTTTGCAGTTTTTGGCTGGGGCTGGGTTTGAACTCGCCACCTCTGGCATATGGGGCCAATGCCCTACTCCTTTGATCCTTTGAGCCAGAGGCACTTCCCTAAAACTATGTCCTAACACTTGCAAAACTTTTGAATCTATGTAATTATGCAATTATAAAAGCATTTATTTTTGCCTATTAAGCATGTTTCTTTATAATGTGATGGGAATAATTTTAAAATAAATGGTTATTTAGTTAGTTCATTTGCTATCACAAGTTGACCTATCATTGAATACAATTCTACTTTAAAAATATCACTTTTATTAGAAATAAAATTCAATCAAACTTCACCAAAAGTTTTAGGTGAAATCATTCAACTTAATTTCACATAGTGACTGAATTTCTGAGGTGAGACAGCATGTCTAGTTCTCTATTGTTTTACGTGTAGCTAATTTGTTATTTTAACGATTCCAAAAAATATTTCTTAGTAGCATAAAATCATGGTTTTGCATTTTTCCAAGTTTAGTGAGGAGTTTTACACTCACACGTGGTCTGTTCACATCACAATTAAACAGAATCTTATTTTTTAAAATTAGACGTGTTCTGTGTCTTAAACATCAAATGATGGTGATGATATAATAATTATATACTATTCCTAAATAGCAAAAATTCACAGTTGAAAAATGACACGAATTAATTTTTAATTAGTCAGATTTTTTCAAAATTCATTTCGGTGGCTGTTTACTTTCCCCCAGTAAAATATTTTACGAACCTCAATAAGTAGATACACACTACATTTAGAGTAAGAGTTGGTGCTGCCCACTCCTAACCCCACTGTCCCCCATCCTATGTCGCCTATCTCTTCCTGAGAACACAGTTTAAAAACAGCTGCCCCAAAACCTCTTAGAGAGAATTCTGATGACAAAGTTAAAGACAGAGTTTCTGAGGGAAGCCTTCATTACCTCCCGTGGTCCCCATCTCTAAACTCCTGAGGTTCTAGAATCCCATAGGAAGCCTTCCCACTAGTGTGGTGTAATTGTTCCCCTGAGTTTGTGCGACCTATGGCCCTGTACATCGGTTCTATTAATCTGTGCATTTATTTCATTACATGTCACACAAAAATATAAATAAACATTTGACACTTCAACTGAGTAAGAGAACCATTAGAGCTGTGTCCCGTTCACATGACAGATTTCTCCAAGAACCTTTACAGGAGAGCCTTCCTTCTTCACCCAGACCCTACCTTGTATTCCTGGATAATTCCATTCTGGTGATCGGGAGGAGGAGGGTCCCAGGAAACACTGATACTTGTGCTATTGTGGCTTCCAACTGTCAACACAGTGACAGACTGAGGAGGAGCACTTGGTGCTGCAGAGGAAGTAATTAAAATTAAAGCACACTCGAAGTCTCCGCAGGCATTATTACTACTTCCAGAATGTGAATAAACAGACAAGGTGCTTGAGGCTCTGGCTTCTAGTAGTTCTGAACCTACATCCAGTACTCAACACTCACAGTGGTTTGAAAAATATCCTTTAAATGTAGTGAATAGTGGGCTGTAATAATATGCACTCAAAAATAAATTGAAGAGCTAACATTCTGATGAGTGTTTTCTACAGGCCTGGTGCTGAGCTAAGTGTCAGATTTAATTCTCACAATAACTTCAGGAAGTAGAAATGACTCTTCTCTCTATTTTACAGATGAGGAAACAGAAGGCTACTGTAAGATACTTATGGAAGCCCAAAGACAAGTCGGAATTTGAATCTGGGTATGTCTGATTTTAGAATATTGATTCTTTCAACTCAAATATGCTAAATTTCTAGAGAGAAAGAAAAAAAATCTGCTTTTAACCAAAATTATTTTGAAAGGATATATTCCAAAATTTTATCAGGTGTTATTTCTGATAAAATAGCCTAGTAGGTATCCATTTTTGTATGCTTTTAGTTTGTTAATAAATGAAAACAGAAACAGCTATACATTTTACCAATACTGGGAAAAAAATCCTTTTTCTTTTCGTACTGGGAAAAATAATTGACTGCTATAAATTGACCCATAATTTTAGATTTAAAACTCATTTTATGTGGATGGGCAAGGGTCTCGGATAATAAAAATGAAAATAGTTCATGTAGGGTCAAATGTGAAATAGCCAGATTTTTATTTCCTCCAGTAATTCTCGTCTTTTATGGTTTCTCCTATAATTCATTACAGCCATACTGAGAAAAGATGAGTGAAAAGCAATGCCTAATTTTAGACTGTGGCATCTCCTACTCAGGGCATCTCATCGCTCAGAAATTCTAATTTACCAGAGAAAAACTTCTCTAACCTCTGTGAGTCCTTCAATTAAAACCAAAGGCAGGAAAAGTAAAATCAGAGTACTATGTAACATCCTCCTTGATACTTAAAAAAATTAAAGAATTTTGTGGTATTGAAGCCTTTTTTATATAAAATCATCAATAGGTCAATACAGTTTAGTTCTTTGAAAATATCCTAAGAGATATTTTAAAAGCCTGACAATAGATTGCTCGTGCTTGGTAAATTTGTCATGACATATTTTGCTGAAGTATGGTCATATTTCCATTGAGATATAGGACGATAGACACACGATAATACAATAATGTTCTTTATTATTACTCTATGTGACAATATTCCTCCAAAATATGGCATGATGACATAAATCTGACCACTCATCTACAACCTGGCAATTATTAGGTAGACCATATTGAAATATAACACTTTTGAAACTGAGTTTCTCATGTGCTTTCCTACTGGCTTGGTGAGACACCCTGCCTGCTTCCTGACAGGCCAATGATCCAGGGCTTGGCTTCTTTCCACAGGTGTGAAAGAACCCACATCAGTGCTCATCATTCCCAGACACAGCTCAGCTGAGTTCCATTTGTTACCTTCTCAAGGCCACAGAAATTTGGAGAAGAAGGTATACTGAATGGTGACAAACGTGTACTCCAGAGGAAAAGTCTAACGGAAGTGAAATTGATTTTCAGAGGTAGGCTTCAAATGTAGCATTCTGTATGAAAGGTACCCACTTCATTACTACTGTCAATTTGCAGCTTAGAGTAAAATTTAATGGTGGTTAAAAATATTATTATTAATTTTTAGTGATTTTCCCTTTATATATCATAAAAATAGATTAATGATGCCTTTAAAATTATGTACTTCTAATGGTGACAGTATCACACTGCAGGACAACGGGAAAGTAGTATTCTTGTTGCATATTACAAGGAATGCATAACTTAAATCCTCTTTGCTCACATGTGAACATCTATATGTTAGCACCTGCAACCAATATTTATTTTCTAAGGACTGCTTTTATATTGTATAAAATATGTTTAGAAAAAGGTCTTTTATAGGAGTTGTGATGGCAAAATCACATATAAAAGCAGAATAGGGGATTGTATTTGGCATCTAAAGTATCTACTTTCGTGGCAAAATTTATGAAAAGCCTCTATTTTAGTGAAGGAGATGCCAGTAAGTGGACTGGTCGAAACCTACATTAATCTCATGTCTATCACAGATTGACTTTTAAATTAGAGAAGAAATATTCCAAAGTGGAAGAGAAGAAGAGAATGTCACTACAAAGAAAGTGGTTGGCAACATGCAAGCTGCTTCTCAATTAGAAATTATGAGTGAGGCTGGCAGTAGCCACAAGGCAAAGAGGCTTATAAAAGAAAATGTCACACTTTACTATGCCAGAAAAAAATAATCATAATGAACACATTATATTCTTGGGTTTCCAATGTTCTATCTTTTACTGAAGCAAAGTGAGCTAACTCCACATTAAAAAGAAATGCGACTATGTTATAATCATTAGGTGAATGGCGTAAGTTTTTGGTACTTGAGAAATGTTTACTTGAGAAAAATGTGCAAATGTTTACTTTAGAAAAATTCAAATTGCATTTGTGTCACTTTTTAGTCAGATTCTATGGAATTCTCAGAGTAAAAGGGGACAATGAGGCTTTCTGGATTCACTTTTAAATGATCTCTTTCTTCTTTTCTAAGGAAAATAATAAACTAGATATAAACTAGAACTGTAACAAGAATTGGTTTTATCAGAATATAAGTTTAATTTGTGTTAGAAATCTGAATACTGACCTTCTTCAGTAGTACGAACCGTTTTAGATTCACTGTCCATTCCTTGGAACTCATTAAAATATGGTCGAACTTTAATTTCATAAGTCACCCCCTTTTTCAGATTGATTAAGACAGCACTTCGCTCAGTGGGAACCTTGGCATCTAAATTCTGCCAAGAAGATGTAGCCTGCAGGCCTGAAGTCTGCCGATACATCACTCTGTAGCCTTGAATGAACTGGGGCTGGCGATCAACCTGGAAAACATCACAGGCACATAAACCCAAAGGGATGATGTAGACAAGAGATCCCCCCTCTTTTCTCTTATCTTTATCTCTGTCCTCATCGTTATCACCTGACTGACACCATCACTTTCTAGCTCATCTCTCTGGTACTAATAGTTTCTTCCAATTTCAAGTTCACATTATTCCTGAAATTATTTCCAAAACAAAACAAAACAAAACAAAAATGAAATAACTCATTCCCCTCTTTAAAGATACCTCATAGAGGTACTAATTCATTCATATTTCTCTGATTAGCCCAAAGGTTTGTCAAGATCAAAACCTGCCATTTTTCTACTTTTATATCTGCTTGCCTGTTTCCTGCATTCAACAATTCCAATTCACGCAGCTTTGCATACGACGTGCCTTTTGCAAGGGATTCCCATTTTTGTGTCTACTCACTGATAACTTCACTCACTCAAAATATGTTTTTAGTTACTATTCACAAGTATTAAAAAATTGCTAAACTCTGGGGATAAAACAGAAAATGAAGGTAAGTCAGTCCGTGCCTTCATGTTCATCCAGGAGAAGGTGGATATTGTCTAATAATCACCCAACGAGGAACAATTTATAATCAGAATAAATAAGCACAAAAAGAAATATTATGAATGGATGTATTGGGAGCTAGGAAAGCCTATTGTGAGAAGAAACATGACTGAGAAAGGGGAGACAAAGCTTCCCTAAAGAAGCTACAGGGCTAAGATCTGTAAGAAGAGTGAGATTTATGCAGGGGAAGAGGTGTGGGGCAGCACGTATAAAATCTCCGTGTTTGGAGGAAGCATAGGAGAGAGATTAAAGTTGTGTAGCTAGACAGAGCGTCTGTTTCCAATGCATAGTAAAGCTTCCACCCCTACCAAATATTCAGTAAAAACTTAGTAACTTACCAACTTCTGACTCCTCCTATCATCTCAGTATTCATACCATTTCACAACTTTCTTAATTCCTTTAATCCGAGACTATTGTTTTGTTTTGTTTTGTTTTGTTTTTTTGCAGTTTTTGGCCGGGCTGGGTTTGAACCTGCCACCTCTGGCATATGGGGCTGGCGCCCTACTCACTGAGCCACAGGCGCCGCCCCAATCCAAGACTATTGTTAATAGCTGTTTTTATTTGACACTTTTGAATCTGAAAACTCATATCACGTAGAACTTTTTCACAATGTTTCATTCACTCTTATGATAATTATATAACCGTCAAATACATATAAGTAGAAGTTTAAAAAAAATTAAAAGAAAGCTAGATGAAGTGGCTCACACGCCTATAATCCTAACACTCCAGGCCAAGGCAAGGTGATTGCCTGAGCTCAGGAGTTGGAGACCAAACTGAGCAAGAGTGAGACCCCGTCTATATAAATAGCCAGGCATTGTGGCGGGCACCCGTAGTCCCAGCTCTGCGGGAGGCTGAGACAAGAAGAGAATCGCCTGAGCCCAGGAGTTTGAAGTTGCTGTGAGCTATGATGCCATATTGCTCTACTGAGGGAAACAAGATGACACTCTGTCTGAAAACAAAACAAAATGTTCTTATCTTTAAACATTTATTAAACAGTCTTCACCAGGGTTTTGTACTGGTTTCATTTGCAGGGAGAAAATGGCTTGTGGCTTTTACATTTTTTTTTAACTAAACATTTTTAATGCCTTGCTATGTTTCCAGAAGTGTTGATATAAAATAAATTATAACAACATCTTCTCCAAATAATATTCCATATCATACTTTAATAACCATCTTCTAGGAATTTTAAATTTAACTATTTCACTATCAAATAAAGAATAGTGGTAAAAACAGGTAACAACCTCATTTGACGAAGGATATAGAGAACGTGATAAAAGAGTGTTGGAGATGGTCATTTATTTCACCTTTAAAAAAAAAATCTCTTTATCCAATTGTCAGTATAATAGTATTCTTTCAGGTAATAACTTCTAAAATTTTTTCTTCAGTTACAACATTGTTTCATTTATTGATTGTTAAGTGAAGGCACCAAATCCACAGATATTAACTAAAAATATTGTCTCAGAAAAGTTAGTTAGAACTGGAAAACTTCAGAGTACAGTAAACCAGTAAGATATTTATTAATGTTTAGAATATGCCCAAACTTGAGAACTCCATGAAGTTGGCAGGCAGGAGTAAGAGTATGTATATTTCTCAGTACCTCTAACTCTGATTTCTCAGATAAACCTCAATGAGCAAGAATTCCTTCACCACCTGACAGCTTTCTACACTTAATAGCTTGTCTGGAGTTAGCGCTACCCTTGTGTGGGGGTACAAGAGAAAGTGAGCCAGGTCTGACAAAAAGCTCCTAATCTTTGAGTTTTCATCCATGCTACCAATTTGTATTTGTACCAACTGATACATTTTTCCAATAACCAGAAATGTTAACTTTCTGAGAGTTCAAGAGAGAAGACTTCTATCAAAACAACCAAGGTTCAAAAAATTCCTTGCAGCATATGTTAAAAAACATTAAGCTTACAATTTATAAACTTCTCTGCATTTGCTTTAAGTGCATTTATATACTGAAAGAAAGACATAACTCACAATAATAGCTTATTAATACTGAAAGAAGCAAGCTGTGTTTTTAAGGACATTAAGCAGCTGTTTCCAGATGATGGGAGTCTGTAAATCAGGGCAAATTGGTTGATGTTTGGTTTTCATTAATTAAGTGTTTTAGGGAGTTTATGAAGCTAATGTTTACCCTACACCATTGCCTTGAACACTTCAATGTCCACTGTCTTCAACCAGTAGATAGTAAGGGTTTACTTAATAACTAAACAGTTTAACCTGATTTTGTGCTGTTGAAATGCATTTTTTTTTCCAGAAGGATATTTGTTGTTACAGGTGGAAGCAAAAATGAAAATGTTTAACATTACCTTATAAAAATAGGTGGGATTTTTAATGGATATGTGTTCTATAACCACTAACTTTTCAAGCTCATTTTGACAGGTGGTAATTTCCCAGTTAAACCATATGCTTATGACTAGTTTTATTAACATTCTGATTATATTAAGGAAGGTTTTCTTTTAGAGTTGATTGTAGTCAGAGTCTGGTCACTAATACCCTAATACATGGCTTTATATAATTTCAAAAATTAGTGTATTCTGAAACATACAAAAAAAGAGTTGTCTAAAGGAAAAAGGGAAATGATGATAATAACTTCATGCTTCCAGTCAGGTCTCAATGTAAATTAGAGCTTAGCCTCATAAAACTTCTGAGCCTCAGTTTACTTAATTTGCTCATGTATTTGGAAGCTTTAGAGATGCACAGTAGTGAAGCATCTTTGTTACAGAAAGGAGAAGCTAAATTAAAAGGCCCATATAGGGCCCTCAAATTAGCATTGTCACTAATCTATTTAAACAAGAAGCTTAATATCTATCTTTTCCATTTACAAAACCCGAACAAATGAAACTCCATCTAAAATGAAAATTCAAATGAATTTTCTTTGGTGGGCTGAGCTACTAAGTGACTGAACTGGTTTTAGCAAACTTCTGAAATTATTGTCAAAGTATTCTTTTCAACTTCAGTGTAGTGATGCTTACGAAGCAAAGAGTACATAATTCTTTCTATGAACAATAACAAAAACAAATAAAAAGAAAACCAAAAACCATTTTTCATTAGGTGACTTAAGGGTGTTTTATGTGATGGAACAGCAGTTTTATTTTTATCATTTTTGCCTAAAAATGATTTTATCATTTTTATCATTTATGCCTCGTTATAAGAACAGTCATATAGAAAGTAGATGTCACTAACCATTGTAGCTTCAATTTTGACATAGGTAGGAGACAATGGATATGCACAATTATCAAGCATTTGTATCAAGTATATCCATCAAGTATCAAGTAATTAATCTTACTGACCATTGGTAAACTACCTAAGTTTTATACACATAGGCTGGGGAATATATTTCTTCCCTCAAGCTTTAAGACATCTATAACTCATGTTCTCACAATGTAATAATTGAAACAAGATCCTACCACAGTAAAGTTTGCAAACTTGCTACCATTAACTTACATTGGCAGCACTGTACAAATTGTTAAATGTTCACAACCTTGGTATATCAACATCTCACAGGTATGTTAGTGTTGATGTGTGGCAGTGTCATTATGAGTGTTCATTATGAGTGCTGTTGGATTTTTCTGTGCTGTGTTCATTATGGTGTTGTTGGATTTTTCTGAGTTGTGTTCATTATGGTGTTGTTGGAATTTTCTGTGCTGTCACAAGAATATCAAGGTTTAATTATGTCAATGAACAAACATTAATTTTTTTGTTAAACTTGGCAAGAGTAGAAGTGGATTCAGGAATAGTTCAAGTTTATGAAGATAATGCCATGAAGAAAATGACAGTGTACAAATGGATTAATCATTTTTCTTTTCTCTCTTCCTTTTTTTTTATTTTTTGGAGGTAGGTAGAGACGCACTCTGTTACCTGGGCTAGAGTGCATAGTGTCAGCCTAGCTCACTACAAACTCAAACTCCTGGGTTGAAGCTCTCCTTCTGCCTTAGCCTCATAAGTAGCTGTAATTACAGTGCTCACCATAATATCTAGCTAATTTTTCTACTTTTAGTAGAGATGGGATCTCCCTGTCACTCAAGTTGGTCTTGAACTTGTTAGCTCAAGGGATACTCCAGCCTTGGTCTCCCAGAGTGCTTGGATTATAAGCATGTGCCATCATATCCAGCAGGATTAATCATTTTTCCGAGGAGAGAGAAAATATCACTGATGAAGAAGGTCAAGGTGGCCAGTAGAGAGAAGAACTGATGGAAATATTGCAAAAATTGATTGAACTGTGTGTCAAAATTATCAGCTGACTATGAGAAGAATAGAAGACCAAATAAACACTCATAAAGAAACAATTAGGAAATGTTAGGCATTAGGCATAAGAAAGGTGTGTGCAGAAATAGTCTCAAAAGAGCTCACTGATGAATAAAAGCAAAGGAGAATTAAAGTTCTCCCTTTTAGACTGGCAAGGCAATGTTTAGAGTCATTTTGTCACTGGTGATGAAATATAGATATACCACTAAGATCCTAAAACAAAGTGTAAAAGTGCACAATGGGAATCAGCCAATTTTGTGTGACCAAAATGTTCCACCACTCCAAATCAAGAGGCAAAATGATGTTGTTAACCTTTCCTTATATCAGAAGAATTGTTCATTATGAATTTTCACCAACAGGGCAAACAGCTAACCAAGTTTACTATTTGGAAGTGTTAAAAAGCCTATGAGAAAAAAAGAAAAAAAAGCAATCTAAACTTGTCGCTAACAACTCATGGCTCTTGTGTCAAAACAATGCACCAGGTCATGGGGCACTGTCTGGAAGGGAATTTTAGCCTGTAAACAGTAACTGTGTTGAAACACCCTCCCTAGTCACCTGATCTGGTCCCCAATAACTTTTTTCTTTACCTTAAGATACAAGAAATATTGAAGGGAAGACATTTTAATATCATTCAGGACATCAAGGGTAATATAATGATGACTCTGGGGGCCATTATTAAAATAGTTCCAAAATTTATTTGAAGAGTGGATTAGGCACTGGCATCAGTACAGAGCTTTTCAAGGAAAATATTTCAAAGTTGACTACAGTGATATTCAGAATGAGGTACGTAGCACTTTTTATAGAACGAGTTCATGAACTTAATTGTCAAACATCCTATATATTTAGCAAATTAAAAATATTACATGAAAATAAAATAGTTACCGTTTCTTTGGCAACTCCCAGTCTGACTTTAATTCACTAAATATTCTTCTCTCAAATATATACTTATGCTACATGTAACCATAAACTCATGCAGAACAATATCCTGTTATATTAATTGAATCCCTTCTTTTTTCAAAAAAATTAAAAATATATGAAAACAACTGATTTCATTATTCAAGAGATAGTTATTGAAAGCATACTGCATAGTAGACTGTTCTCTAGGAAAACAGAAATGAGAATAAAACATGGACTCCAGACTCACAGAAGTTACAGCCCATGAGGGAGTGAGATTTATAAACTACTGATGACAAGCTTCTTATGATATAGAGATGAATGTGACAAGGTCCCTATCTTGGAAGAAATCTCAGTCTACTGTCATGCAATTTTGATCTAATTTGATTTACTCTTTTAAATTCAGTGATTTTTAAAGTGATTAACTGCATAAACATAATGACTTTGATTCTTACCCAAATAATTCCCACAGTTAGAAGCAGCTTAAAAGAAGCCGAAACTACCAACAGAGCAGAAAAGACATTTTCAGTTTGAATGAGTAAAAATCTTCTATGAAAAATTCAACTATTTTCTTGGCTTTGTTAGTTTTATATCGAGTCAAAGCTACTGGATGATGGAAGAGGCATGGCAGATAATACCCCTCACTGTGCCTTTGGAAATATGATGAGGTAATTATATTCCCTTCATAGAAATGGAAGAATAGCAACCATTATATGCAGAAAGTAGAATAAGTCTGGAAAGTTATATCAAAAATAGAATTAGAAATACTGGAATCCTAAATAATCCCAATTATTTTTAAAACATTATAAACTTATTTTTATTAAAGTATTACCCACTTTTGTATTCATAAGCCAAAATTTTGCCTGATAATGGGGTTTGGTTTATGAAGCAATAAGCTGTTCCCCCTGCAATTGAAATCTTGCAATTAAACACTATTCCTTATGGACAAATATATCTATAGCCTCCTCCCCCCCCCCTTTTGTTAAACAATAACAAAAAAGCAGACTTAAGGTTAGAAAATCCTAATCTTGTGCTTATTAATGAATAGATTTGGGGGATTTGGGGAACATTTTCAACTTGTGTGCTTTTGGTTTCCTTTAATAAAAGTATGGAATTAGACTAAACAACCATAAATGTTATTTAGTTTCTCTTCTTCTAAACGAAAATGCCTTCATATTTTCCCACATATGTATAGACAAGTGAGAATATATTTTTTGGTGTCTGAGTATAGAGTTAATAATTTCTCTGTGGTTAAAAATTCTGTCTATAGTATTCTTTTGGGTTTTTTTTAGTTTATAAATATTTAATAGATGATAGTATCGATATCCCAAATGTATTTTCCACTTATTTGGTAAATCCATTGGGCAGATTATGTATTTTTTTCCAAATCTCCATTGCTTCATCTTTTTTAAAATGTCAAATTAATATGAGGGAACAAATTTTTAGGTTACATTGTTCTCAATCCCAAGGTAAAGTTCAAAATGCAGGAGAACCTTCTACCTTGGGGTGGCATGCTTTTTTGACCTCTTTTATTGAGGGAGTTGACTGGAATTTGTGAAATAATTATTTCCCTAAGGCAGTGCTTTTCAACTGCTGTGCTGTGGCATACTGGTGTGCCATGAAAGGATCTTAGGTGTGACGCAGACATTTTTGAAAATTATTAATTAAATCATTTTCAAAACAAGTTCAAAGCACAGTCAGTATATTCTTTATTTTACTCTTTTTTAAATCAACATTATTTAAGTGTGTCATAGTGGTTTAACTATATGTTTAAGTATGAGATATGTTTAAGTATGTGAGATAGAAAAGGTTGAAAAATATTAATATGGACTCCAAGTGCAGAAAATTCTATTTTTTGATTTGTCAATATCATTTAACTTATATAACAGCAAAATAGAAATAATAATGGAGAAACCATGATAAATACATTCTAAATAATATTATAGCTAAAATATTTTTTCTGCTATCCTTAATCATATGCTTATTACTTATACATGTTCTGCCATCTACACAGAAAATTTTAAGTAAATGCACTCTCCTATAATCTCAATATATTTCCTTAAAAATTTTTAGAAGCTACATCAGAGAGAGTTTGGGGATAAATGAGAAGTTAGCACCATCTGAAGTTAGCACAGAGAAGAGCATTATTTGACGCTTCTCAAAACACACACACGTTCAAGTATTAGTATTCTCTAACATGGTTAATATTACTATTTTTATGCTATTTGTTGTTTTCCCTGTAGTGGTTACCATCTGATCAAAACAATTTGCATTTTGGAATAACTGTGGCATTTTGACACATTCAATAATGCACAACTTTGAATATTCTTAACAAATATTAAAATATCAACTTATTTTTTTCATATCCCCCATTTTTTGACTTACATATGTCAAATAATGAAAATTACATTCATGTCTTGGTAGTTCTGTATAAGGATCAGCTTAAAAAAGGCCGGGCACGGTGGCTCATGCCTATAATCCTAGCACTTTGGGAGGCCAAGTCAGATGGACTGCTTGAGCTCATGAATTCAACATCAGCCTGAGCCACAGTGCAACTGAATCTCTTAAAAAAAAAAAAAGCCAGGTATTGTGGTGGGCACTAGTAGTCTCCCCTACTTAGGAGACTGAGGCAAGAGAATCACTGATGCCCAAGAGTTTGAGGTTGCTGGGAGCTATGAGACAGTAGCACTCTACCAAGGGTGACAAAATGAGACTCTGTCTCAAAAAAAAAAAAAAAAGTACAGACTTTGATGGAATATCAAAATCTAATGTCTTATGCTTTAATAGTATAGTCAAGAAAGTTAAAAATATCCATAGAATAAGATAATATATTTATAAATCATAAATCTGATAAGGGACTTATATCAAAACAGATAGAAAAAACTTACAAATCTATAATAAAAGGTAAATAATCCAATTTTTTTTTTTTTTTTTGTAGAGACAGAGTCTTACTTTATTGCCCTTGATGGAGTGCCGTGGCATCAACTGCTCACAGCAACCTCCAACTCCTGGGCTTTGGCTATTCTCTTGCCTCAGCCTCCCAAGTAGTTGGGACTACAGGCGCACGCCACAACGCCCGGCTATTTTTCTGTTTTGCAGTTCGGCCCGAGGCCGGGTTTGAACCCGCCACCTTCAGTATATGGGGCCGGTGCCCTACTCAATGAGCCACAGGCGCCGCCCAATAATCCAATTTTTAAGTAGATAAAGAATTTGAATAAAGTTTTCTCTAAGGAAGATACACAAACGCCCTATAAGCACATAAAAAAGATGAACATCATTGGTCACTAAAGATGCAAATCAAAACCATAATGATATACCCCACATACCCATAATACATTATCAAGAATGTGGGAAAAGTCGACAAGGATTTGGGAGAAACTGGAACATTGAACTATTGCTGGTGTGAATACAAAATGGTATAATCACTTGGGAAACCATTTTGCCAGTTCATCAACTTGTTAAGTGGCATGTTACCAATATTACTCAATTTCTAGGCATATACCAAGAGAAATGAAAACATACATCCACACAAATGTCTTATTCATAATAGCCAAAAGTGGAAACAACTCCTGAATCCTTCAATTGAAAAGTGTTTGGCAGTAAAACAAACAAACAAACAAAAACGAAGTGCTGATAGACGCTGCAACACAGAAGAACCTCAAAACATTATGCCAAGCAAAAGAAGCCATTCTTCAAAGACCATACATGATCCTGTGCTTATGAAAAGCCTAGAACAGGGACGTCTGTACAGACATAGAGTAGATTCTTGGTTACACAAGAGTAAGGTAGGGAAAGGAGAGAACTACTGGTAATAGGCACAGGGTTTATTTTCGGATGGTGAATGTTTTAAAATGAGATATTAGTGATGATTTCAAAGCTAAAAACCCTAGGTTGGGGCTTTAACTCTGGTACATTAATTATATCTCAGTCAAAGATAGAAATTTTCTGTTAGAAAATTCAGAAGACAACATGTCATGTTTATATCACAGTCAATTTTTACATATTTACACTATTTACTTTTTTTATAACTTATTGCATGTTTTCCCATACTGTCATTGATTATACCTTCATTTGAGAAGGTGAAGGTTTTAAATTTTTTTTGTTATTTTTCGTTTGCCTTTTCCTCTTCTGTTTTACTTTCCTTAAAGGAATAGAAGAGATATTGATTGACAGAGCCTTAGGGAACTCACCGTCCACGTGACCTGAACAGTGGTGGGAGTCAATACAACTGGAGTATGAACTCGGATGAGGACATCTCCTAGTTCTTTCTGCACTTGTCTGTGGTCCACTCCTTGTGCTGGTGGGCTGATATCTGCAAGTTAGAGAAGAAAACTCCTTTGTTACAAAAAGCATGGAAGCCTATGTCCATAGGGTTACACCATAATGGGAGAGCATTATGGGGGAGATGGTTTATATCTTCTTTAAAAATATATTAATGAATGACAGTTCATAATCCTTCATTAAATTAGACATCGCTATTTTCTTATTAAAGTACAAAGAATGTGCTCTGAGATTTCTCTAGCATGACCAGCAACACATAGATACTGGTATAGTCAAGGGTTTCTCGAAGTAGTGAATTGGGACACGTCTGCCAATGTCTGTGTGTCAGTTTGTCGAATCCCCTTTCCCTGGGAGCAGGTTGCACTTCCTGACTTCCTTCCGTCTGGGAGCACAGAAGGAGGGGAGTGGTGGGTTAGGAGGTGAATTATGTCATTAAAGAGAAAGAGAGTGAGGGGAGAGAAAGGAAGGAACTCCTCCAATGCACAAAAATACTTTTGACAGAAAAATTTAGAATGTTTGTAACATGCCCTGAAGTAATAAATTTGGAGCCGTCCTCCAATATCCGACAAGAGGTCATGCAGCTGCTCGTTAGGAGTGGTGGTGGTGGGGGAGCAGGGGCAGAACACGGATGTCGGAAATGTCATCCTCCAGCCATGCGCTGATACACGTGTCTAAGCACAAGTCACCAACGACTCCTCTATGGCTCACATCCTCTGTGTCCGTGAAGGAAAAATAAGTTATAGACCGCCAAGGCCAGCTAGCTGATACAAGCGCTGAATTTCCACACACTCTCAGAAACCAGCTTCTTGAACTAGTGCACCTCAATGTTAAGTTGAATTGCTTTTCTCTGACTACTTTATTTAAGGAAGGAAGTCCAATTTAAAATGATTTATTTTCCTAATATTGTTTTCTACTATTTTCTCAGGCCACAATGCAGCACTCAGCAAAGTTATGTTTAAGTATATTATCTCAACGATTACTTAAACAGGGTACATTAACTTGAAAAAGAACATAAATAATTGGGACTCCTATTTTGGTGATTATTTTTTTCAGCTTCCATCTTTTTCATTCTTAACATAAATAGCAAGGTGAAGTTTTACTTGATTTGAAAAAAAAAAGTCCCTTTATTCTCTTTGATAAAAAGTGTTATGCGGAATGCAAAGCGGCTGAATGTGGGATATCAAAAACTAATCCTCACATCCAGACACAAGACATGAGTTTTTCCATTAACTATCTGTTAAAAGAACATGAGTCTTTTGGTCTACATCGTCTTTCAACAGGAACAAACCAAGTCACAAACAAATTTCATTAATCTTTTTTGACCTTTTCACTGAGTGTTCCTTGATGAGTCAAACTTTAGTGACTGGCACAGTTACTGAAAAATCAAAGAAATCTCTCAGATTTGATCACGCCAAAATTTTTCTCACTCTTTTTCTCTACCTTCCACTGAAACTACACACAAAATCTGTTTCTATCCACAAAGGTATAAACCGTCTAAGTACTCTAATTTCTTTAATTAAAATTATATTTCTCTTGTATTTCAAATTCAATAATTTAATTTACTCATTAAATTCAGATACACTAAGAGCAACTGTATCTAGGCAAGGTGAAATATAACTAGTTTCAGATATTCAAATTCCTTGTTGTGCTTTTTATTTCTCCTGAGACAGCTTCTTTACCTACAGGCCCTTTATCATTGTGGAAAATTAATCACATTACTGCTCAGAGAACAATAGCGAAGTGGCAGTCCTTCCTCCCTGGCCTGTCATCATGTCAACAATGTTACAAAGTCACGTGGTGACTTTATTTCACTTGATTCCTTGAAGGCACCCCTCTCCGTTATAATAGCATGCTAGTTACTATCATTGAACTACATTGTAATTATAATAATATTTTATGGCTGTATGGTGCTTTTCACTGAATAAAAATAATACTTTAAATTATATCTTGTTCAAAGCCTTTTACAAATAAGAAATAATTAACCCTTTCTGAATAACCCTGTGGGAAGTAGATTATAACAAATAATAAAACTACCATTTCTATTTTATTAACTCCCTTCACCTGCTAGTAGGGGAAGACTACAATGTAGCATCGTAGTTACTAAGAGGAAGGTTACTAAGAATGAAATGATGAAATCTCCTATTTTTAAATCATATTTTAATATTCAGGGCTTGCAAATATTTAATTTAATATTAAATCATGTTTAATATTAATTTAAATAATTGCAAGCCTCAGGAAGAAACTTGATTTCCTGCTTTCTGAAATAAATGACTCTCTATAATTTGATTTAATAAAATATATTTTACTAGTGGTTATAAATCTCACACATTGGCATTACAAAGAGATTTTGTTAAAACAGACTCTGAGGTTCAACTCTAGAGATTTTGAAAATCTGTTTCCAAAAGTCCCAGATGATGCAGGTGCTGCTTACCTGAGAGCCACACTTTGAGAACTACTGGACTATAAAAAGAGAATTCATAAATAATAGCAAATAATGTCGATATCTTTATCTGGGAATCTGTTCATTAAAGATCACTTTTCTACTATTGTATAATTAATTTCAAAGAAGGAGAAATATCTTTCTTCGTTGTAATACAGTGAAGCCTTAATTTAATGGATTCACTCTTACTATGTAGATGTTCCCAATTATTTTGTTCACTTATGAATAAATAGACCCAGAAAGCTCCAGCGGTAGGACACAGCTCACCAGGGTGAGTAGTGAGCTTTCTTCTTCATTGGGTAAATTCTAGTGAATCATTATAAAAAGCATCACAGACACATTGACTTTTTCTCAGGCAATCCCCTTCGTCTTCAATAGAACCAGTTATGTTAATAGCTGTGAAATTACCTTGTGTGCGCACAGGATCTGACATAGGGCTTGGGTCACTGAGACCTTGGGGGTTGATCGCTCTGACCATGAATAAGTAGATGGTATTGGGCCTCAGTCCTCTCACAGTGTAGAGGGTGGTCTTTACGTGGTTTGCCACTGTCTGCCAGCTATTGCTTACTGATTGGCTGAAACATGAACACAAAGTTCATTTAGAGAACAGGCATAAGAGTACTGGAAATGGAATTGGGTTTCAATGACAAAAGTTAATGGCTGAAAATTAAACACACACACACACAACACTTGAAGTGTTCAGCCCAATAAATGAAACGTTTGGATGATTTCAGTTTATTCAACAACAAAGCTGAGCCCACCTAACAAAAGTGCCATGCACAAAAAAATTAAACTCAGCCCAGGAGATGTGACAGCCCTTTGCTAATGCACAGCAGCCCACTAAATGAATACCTGTAAAAGGAACAGAGGCCAAGATCACAACATCAAGTTTATACAATAAGTATGGTCCTCGTAAATGCATATATATATACCTTGAAAAGAATTAACCTGCAGAAAGAATAAATGGACTACAGAGTAAATTATGCCAATACATTTTCCTGTTACAAGGTGTGTTTTCTTTTGCATCAATTCCACATGCAATATTACAATAGAGCCTTCTAAAACTATATATCTGTAAAAGAAGAAAGGAAGCATATAATGAATATTTTCCCTTGGTTACATATTTAATAAAATTGTACATTATACAGTATTGTGATTTCTCATCTCAAAATGGTGAAATATCTCTGAATCTGCGTGTGAGGATATCTTTACAACTAGCCACAAACGGACGCCATTTTAGAACACTATGTCTAAGGTCAGATGCTACTTTTGCTCCAAAGGAGCAGAAGATATGATTTTCACGGTGATCGGCTTATTTTTCAGATAAGCCTAAGTACCAAATCATAAAAATTATAGAAAAATACTATTTTGAAGTTTGAAAACTAAGTAGCTGTCATTACTTTAAATATAGAGATACCTAAAAAGAAGAGTGATTGTCCTAATGTTTACAAAGATCAGTGGCTAGCCCCTAAATTTTATAATAGCCAATACAAGTACATTGATATGGAATATTAAAGTACATTTTCCCATTTGTACCAATATTCTATCACATTCCCATAAGACAATTTTATGATGACATTTATAGTCTATATCTTTATATTGTTGACAATTATTTCAAATAACATGAGAAAACATCTTTTTTTTTGCAAGTAGAAGCATATGAAATAATTTTATAAACTGTGGTTTTTAATTTTCTCTCAGGAATTATTAATAGCTGTATTTTAAACTATGGAACTATTTTAAGTTCTGCTCTAATTATAAGGAATAAAGATTATAGAGCCCCATGTCTATACAACTTTAAAAGTGCCTATGCCTAATTAAATCAGTTTCTGCTTAGTTCTTATGCCCAAATTCTCATCTTAAATCCCTAAAATGATCAGGGTAAAAAAAAAAAAGTTAGGTCATGTACTAGATCACTACAGAACTAGGCATGGATAAAGCATATTTAATCTTAGCATTACCTTATAAACAAAAATTGTAGTCTGTTCTTGAATCTAGTAAGATAGGAAAGATCAATACTTAAAAGGCATTGGTTGAAAATGCCCTTAAAAGAAAATAGCAGAATAGCGCAAGTGATATTTTACAATATAAAAACTAAAAAAAAAAAAAAAATGGAGAAGAAAGGAATTGTCCCATACCTGAAAGCTTCAATGATATATGCACTTGCTGGAAGGGTTCCAGGGGTACCTGGTTGCCAAGACAAGGTGACACTGTTCTTAGTAACATCAGTGACCTGTGGTTTGGATGGTGGACCTGGCAGGTCATTTAAATCATAATTTTTACTGATTGTTGCTCCAGACTCTATAGAGGAGAGACAGAAAAACTTCATTCCTGATTTCATATGCTGACAGTAATGCTTAAAAAAAGGAAACAGTATATCAAAGGAGTTAACCTAGATGGTAAGCAACTCATCTCCATGACTCAGACGTATGTGAGTATGACGTATGCTTCTCTTACATGGTCATAAGTAAAACCTTTATTTTTACACATAATCACTAGAATTCCTTGTGCTTTAGAGGAAACAAAATAACAAGATTATCAAGGACAAATATACTGAATTTCACAAATGCAATGCTTGGATTAAAAAAGTGGTATTGACTGTAAAGACTTAAATTGACATTCATTGACTTGCAAACCTTAACCTCTCCTTAGCTTATTTGATAATGAGCTGTCACTAACACGGGCTCAAGATTTCCGCTATTAAGGTAATTCACAAAGAACTCACCTGTCACATCCAGCACTGCACTCCAGGACGTCTCCCCACTTGAACTTGTAGCCACACAAGTATAGGTGCCCGTATCAGAAATCTAGCATATATAGAAGGGAGTGAATTATTGTTTTAATCAATTTGTAGACTAATTACTTAATGTCAATAAAAAAAATATTTAATTTATTAAAATGAGGTCTATTGTTGGGGTCCAAATTATGCATTACAGTCAATCATATGTATACATAAAATATTAAAATAAACTCATACGTTATTTATAAAATGAAATCAATTTTTTTTTAATTCTACAACTAAATATTATTTGTCTGACTAACTCTACATGGCCACTGGTAATACTCATTCCTTAACTCCATTTTATGGTAAGCTTTATTATATCAGAGTTAGATATAGATAATTCAGGACAAAATGTATTCAAATTCCTATAAACTTTCAGAAAATGAGTAACACAAAACTGCCCTTTCTGTCTCAAACAAAATATGTTTCAATGAATAAAATATACCCAAGTTTAAAAAAAATGAAATAATAGAGGGCCATACTTTCTTTCTTTTTAAAAACTTCAGGGACAGCACCTGTGGCTAAGTGGGTAGGGTGCAGGCCCCATATATAGAGGGTGGTGATTCAAACCTGGCCCCGGCCAAACTGCAACAAAAAATAGCCGGGCGTTGTGGCAGGTGCCTGTGGTCCCAGCTACTCAGAGGCTAAGGCAAGAGAATCCTCTAAGCCCAGGAGTAGGAGGTTGCTGTGAGCTGTGTGATGCCACGGCACTCAAAAAGAAAAAAGAAAAAAGAAAAACTTGGGAAAAAAATCAAACAATTTTTTTTTTAAGAGAACTGAATTTTTCCCTTTAAAAAGGTTAGTATCATCGACATGTAAACGTTAGCGGTGAAGCAGTGAATAAAATAAAATATCCTTAAAAAACAAACTAAGGTTATGGAGTCACTGCAATATTAAGCCAAAGAGACCATTGAAATAATACAGTTCATACAGCCTGTTTTTATTGAACATTTGAAATGTTTACTTATTAATTGAAGAGTGACAAAAGACTTTCAGAAAAAGTTGATATTAAGAGTTCCCTCTTACAAATGTAAAAGGAGGAAGATTCTGTAATTAAAATACACCTCGTGATCAAAAAAACATGCAAATCTCCTCTCTGTGATTGAGCCTTGTGGGCTTGGGTCGCAAACAACATTCATTGGTATTATTTTAGGGGTGAAAGAAAAATGCGATTGAGAAGAGATACTGACGACTAAACAGAATAAGACAAGGTGGAACGCATAACATTAAAATTCTGTGATGAATGTGAATCTAATTGTTGATGAAATACAGAAGCTGATAGAATATTGCATCTACTTGGTTCAAAATGTAAGTGTATCGTTGCCTTAAGTTTTCACAATTGATTCTCAGGCAAATCATTAGTGCATGGATGTTACTGCTATTTCACTGTCTTAATTAATTTTAAGTGTTATTATATATTTCAACTTAAGTTTCAAATTGCTCTGGCATGCCATTCTTTGCCAGATTATCTCTATACAATTGTCTTCTATTTCACAGAGGAATGATGTCGGTAGCCATGGTGGAGAAAAACATCCTTTCAAATGTGGCTTTTCATGCCTTATCGTCATTAGAAACCTTTGCATTTAAGAAACATCACTCACAAACTAAATATAATGAGCCGAGGTTGGATCTTAATGCGATGTTCGTTTGAATATGTTCTGTGAAAGAGTAAAAGAATTTGCATTTTATTATAGCTGTTGAACTAAAATGCAGCATTTGTTATTACTTGCAAATGCTGAACGCAGTGTATGTAGGTAGTGCTTCTTCACTGTATCTCCTTGTCATTGTGTGGAGATAGGCCTGACACTAGCTGTGGTAGGTATGTTTTAATGAGTAGTGGAATATTCTACTTCTTACAAGATACAGATTCTGTTACCAATTAGCTGAACTATAAGAACACACGATTCATCATGTTATTTTTTCCCCTGTTGCATTAAGCACTAAAAAAGAAATGGTAAGACACAAAGGAATATGACCTACAGAAATCCTCTTGACCACACTAGCGAAGTACTATGAAGCCTACTTTTACCTCTTTAAAGCCAGTTATCTTACAGAAAAAGAACAATGTTTCCATCTTGAAGTTTATCAAAAATAATAACAAAACCCCAAGTATCATTGATAAAACTCATTTCTGTACTATCATAATCACCACCTTCCTTTCTGTTTCTTTAACTTTAAATAATGACTTCTCTAGTTGGTACTGCTTCACGTCTTTTCCATTCTTTTCCCTTTATTCTTTAGTAATTGCTTTAAAAGGAGATTAATGTGCTTGCAAACTCCATCACCTACTCCTTCCTTGTGCAGCTGGCTGCAGACAAGCTTCTAGGAGTTGGTATCTCAGAGAGATGACTCAGAGGCCTGTCAGAAGCTCGAAGCTTGTCTGGCATCATCAAGCACCCACCTTTAATTGCTTCTTTCAAGCTCTGCTAGGATCTTGACTACTCAAGCATAGCCTTTAATTCAGGGATACAGTGAAAATGCATTAACCTCCAGGGCCCAAATCTGCCTTTAGCTCAGAGATAGAGGTTAAAGTGTTTACACAAAGAGAGTTGGCATTAATTTTTTTAATAACTCCTATTTTGTTCAAAGAAGCTCAACAATTTATAATTCATAAAAGCAAGCTAAAAATATGTCTTTTTTTTTAGACAGAGTCTTACTATGTCACCCTCAGTAGATTGCCATAGCATTACAGTTCATAGCAACCTCAAACTCTTGGGCTTACGTGTTTCTCTTGCCTCAGCCTCCCAAGTAGCTGGGACTACAGGCTTGGACTACAGGCATCCGCCACAACACCTGGCTAATTTTGTTGCAGTTGTCATTGTTGTTTAGCTGGCCTGGGCCGGGTTCAAACCCACTACCCTCAGTGCACGGGGCCAGGGCTGTAACCACTGTGCAATGGGCGCCAACCCTAAAAATACATCTTTTTTTTTTTTTTTTTTAAGACAGAATTTATTCACAGAAAAGAATACAGAAAACATTAAGGCTCTTGGTAGAGGGAGAGAATTCTAGTGGGGAGAGAGAAGCTCTCTCCATTTCTCTCCCGGTCTTTCCCCATCTCCTCCTTTAGGCCTTTAGTCTC